>PVKB01004903.1:0-118248 GCA_004027205.1 Ctenodactylus gundi | reverse complement strand
GTCAAATGATGATCCTAATACTCTATAATATTTTATTGTTTAGTAAATAACAATAGAAAGTTTTTGTGTAAATAAGTCAGAAAAATAACAGATACCAAAAAGCAAAAGATACAAGCTTAAGCTTAACAAGAAGAAACAAAGTAATATGCATTTCAGCATTTTCCTCCTTTTCACTGAAGATAGACTGTACATCCTTTCTGTCTATCTTTCTTTCTTCCTTCCTTCCTTTCTTCCTACCTTTCTTTTCTTTCTTTCTTTCTTTCTTTCTTTCTTTCTTTCTTTCCTTCATTCTTTCTTTCTTTGAGACAGGTTCTCCCTTTATAGCCCAGGCTGCTCCTGCCTCAGCCTCCCCAGTGTTGGGATGACAGGCGTGTGCCACTACACCCATCTTTATGTGGTGTTGGGGAATTGAATTCGGGTCTTTGCACTTGCAAGGCAAGTATTTTAAGTGTTGTGCACCCTCCTTCAGTGTCCCTGACATGGGGACATCTAGTACCATAAGCACTTGTTAATCAATAACCATTTCATGATGTAAAGAGACTAATATTTAGGCGAAATTGAAATATATTGAAATTTATTGAGACGAGCTTTAGTGCTTAAAACCTAAAAAAATATGAGCAGCTTATGTTTCATAATAATTTGATTATCGCAAAATTTGGAGGAGTCTATATAGTGCAATATGTTTATAATTTATGATGCATCATAAGTAGGAGTGAATGAATTACAATGTATGAATTATATAAGTAAGTATAAAAAGTTACATTAAAGTTTTGATGCATAGAAATTGTGGCTTCTTTTATGGAAAATTTGCAAATGTTATGATAAACATATAAATCTGAAACTTTTTTTAAAGCTTAGGTTCCTATATATAAACATATACTTGTATGCATTGGATTTTAATGTTATTTTAAAGACTTTGCGGGTAGGGTCAAATGGACATAGTATTTTAAATCGTTTTAAAAAATAAAGTTTGTTCAAAGACAAAGTCATATGCGCTTTTGAAGTATTTATGCTGTTCAAAATGAGTTATATATTTGAAAACATTGGAATCAATTGATAACTATTTTTCAAATTTGAAAAGACCAAATACATCCGCTTATTAAAGAAGTTTTAAAATTAGAATATTAATGAATGACATCTGGTGGCCAGAGTCATCCGATTCCCTAAGGGAAATGATCATTCTTTCTCTCTAAATCAGACCTTGCTAGGTGACAAGCCTTCCTATGTGTTAGTGGCCACCTGCAGGTTGAGCAGCTGTACACAATGAATTACAATCAAATTTGAAAACATCTAGAACAGAAAACATTTTTGAATTTTTAATGAAAATATACATTCATTTGTTAACATAATCAACTAAAATAAAAAATCAGTATATTTGTAGTTAACATTGTACAGTACATTGAATGATAAATGTAAGGATATCATATTATTTTGATCCCCATTTAATGGGCAGATTTAAAAACATAAAATTGCATATGATGTTAATTATTCAATAAATTGTTATTGTTCTTTTAGTCAATAAGAGTTAAATATGAATTAGAGTTTTAAAACGCTATAAAAGGGAACCAAATGATATCAAAGGATACCACTTATATTAATTCTAAAATTAAACTATATATAATTCTTTAAAATATGTGACACTTATCAGGTTATTACATCTCAGCTCCAAATTCACCCTGAATTTTTGCAATAAAAATGGAAATAACTCCTTTTAAAATTTCTCCCATATAGTGAACACAAATGAAGTTTCGTCTGCAGAGGTCATTAGAGGAGAGAATACGGAATTGGCCTGTGTTTTCTGAGAGACTGCACATGTATTGGGCAGAATGGGTGTCCAAACTGGCCCAGCAACTTTCCAGGACAGGGACCTATTGGCATTTTACTGCCCTGGCTCAGACTCTGATCATCATGCTGCAGCTATCTCCACACAGACACTGCGTGTATGCTGCATGGCCTCTGCACATTCCATATTCCAAGGTTCACCTGCCTGAGGTCCATGGAACTCCCCCTTTAAAATTTCTCCCAATGCAGCAACCCTCTGGCCTCAAGGGTCTCTAAAAAAGTTATCACCTATTCAAGACCTTCTGCATACAAAAGCATTCCCACTTACTCTGTGTGTCTATATTCAGGCCACTGGCAGTGTCTCATACCTGTCTCTCTTCTGGATGGTTATTTCCTGATGGTCCTCCAACTATGGATGATCTCTTACCCAGACAGACCAAATAAACTCTCACCCATGAGCCTGTAGCTATCTGTTCTCTGAGGATGGCTGAGCTACAGCCTTGGAAATGGACTGCTGTTGTAAGTATGGCACCTACTGGGTAGCCTTCCTCCTCTCTAGACATCACATAAAGATGTTCTTTAAATCACTTTCACTATCATTTGATTATTTTATATTAACATTTACCATTTAAACATTGTTGGTTGTATGTCTCTCGACTGGATTCAGACCAACACAAAATTAATGTTGAGGGTAATTACAACATATGATCCCCTAAAGACAGGACGTGGAGGTTGTTTTTGCTCTTGAGTTATAGCACATTGCTAACTAAGCTCCTTGCCAGTGAGAAACGGAATTTCTATCAAGCTATCACCTGTGGTCGATCGTGAGGAAGTACCAACTGACGCATGCTCTCTGGGAGCACTTGTGGCTGTTACACTTGACTGTGGAAATAATGATGATATAAGGACTACACTGTAGCATAGATTCTTTTGAATATAAGTAGCTTGTTTTCTGTTTTCTGAAGAGATAAGCTTGTGTTTTACATTGAGTATCTATCATTTGTGAGAACATACTGCACGTGAAGATAGTAGTGAGAGGAAGGTGCAGATTAGTCTTTTATTATGGAAGCACATTTGCTGTATCTATGGAAGATGCTTTGGGAAGTAACAAGTATTTTACTCAGAAACCATAGAAATTATCCTCTGTTAACACTGGACTCACAGCCACTGATCAAATATAAACATATTCTGTGCAGTTAGATACACATTGTAGTCTGGGAAAAGAACTTGCAGATCAAAATATGGCAGTTGTAAGAATTTCTTAATATATTTTGAAAAAATGAAACAAAATGCAGAAATAGTAATTAAGATTACTAGATCAAATAAGAAAGGTATAATAACAGATATAAATTAGCTGAGATGGAGACAGACATAAATATTCCAGATTTAATATAACATTCATTATTTCTAAATGATCACTTTCAGATTATTTTCTCTTTCTTCTTCTGAGACTCCACTGACACTTTTAGACCTTTCCCTTTACCACCTACCTCATATTTGTAATCATTGATCTATGTGCTTCAGTTGATAGGTTTTATATTGACTTTCTCTAATTCACTAAGTTGTGCTTTTTTCTAATTATTAACAATATGTTGCTTTAAATTTTAGTCACTTTATCTCAATCCTATGTTTTTATTTGATTTTGTATTTTCTATTTAGACTCATTTTCTTGTGTAATTACCATACATTCTATTCTTGGCATACAGAAATAGTTTATTAGTAATAATGAATTTTATTATCATTGGGTCTATTTTTATTACTCTTGTACTTCTTAATTCTTGATATTTTAACACTTGATATTAACTGAAATGAAAAAAAAATTAAAAAGTTGTTCCAATTTTTTTCCTTTCATTTTGTTTCTTCAGGAAAAATTTTATCCTAACTTGTACATAAATGCAGATATTTTGTTTGCTTGTTTGGTTGGTTGTTTTGTTGGTTAGTTGGTTGGTTGTGTTTTGGTTTGTGGTCTCTAAACTACATTTGATTCTGTTTCTCTGGGTTTAGTATTCATTCGAGACAAGCATCTCCACCATCGATGAAATTCAAAATCCTTTTCTTATTTGCATACTCGTAATGTTAAGACTGTTAATCACTTTAGAGCCTGCCTACAATTTTCCTCTATTATCGGACGTTTATTGACCATCTAAAATAAAATTTAAGTGTGTTTATCAGAGGGGTTAAAATTAGTTTTACGGAAGTAAAATAAGATAATCTAGCAGCAATGCCAAAATAAAGTCTGACCTTTGTACAAAATAGTAATGTGGGAAAGGTAATTAAGAACTTTCAAATTGTCCAGCTGTGTCGCCGGGGATGTTGCCCACCAGGAATCATCAACACTGCATAAACATTGTTCTTATGAATCTCAGTTCCACGAACATCTGTGCTATTCAACAACTAAAAGAAAGATTTGGTGTTGTAGATTTGTTTCTGATTTGACTACTCAAGCATTCCAAATAAATAATGTTATCTTTAATTACTCAATTGTGCCTTTTAGAAATAATCTTCTGCCTATAAATTAAAATGACTTCTCTTCCATGGCATTGAGTACATAAATCTTAGTAGATTGTTTCAAATCCTTTCTTATATTATGTAAAATAAGATGAATGAACAAATGCATAACATAAAAAAGCAAAGCATAGAGAATGAAGGCTTTTCCTCATCTTATTTTATAAACCATATAATTTACATAAGATAGTTTAGATAATTAAATAGAAAAAGTTTAAATAAAATGGCTTGACCTAACGAAAGCTTTGGCACCCTGCCTTGCAAGTGCTCCTGGGTAAAGGCAATGATGCAGCTATTGTTCTCAGAGTTTCTGTGTCGCTGGGGTTTCATATCAATGACTCCGCAATTTCTCCAGCTTTCTTTTCTTATTCATGGGAGCTACATAACTCCAACAATTTTATGACTCATGCTATGACATAAAAAGGCAAAAGGAGCATATTTATTTTTAAAACTAGCAACATAATCTTTAGAGGAGTTAGATTCTTAAATAAATTCCTGGCAAATGGACTACAATTTAAAGATTTGATGAGATAACAATTTAGTGACTATTTTTGGAGGGAAATTAGCCATAAAGCACATCTTGTCTAACATATTTTTAAAAGTCAGTGTTCTGGTAACAAGAAAAAATGGGTGTAATGAATATTGAATAAAAATAAATGATGTCTTTTATGCTAACTTTGTCCATCACAGTTTTTAGATTCAAAAATTCATGTGTTAATCATGTATGCACACACACAAAATGCTGTGTGTTATTTTTGCTATCCATAGGTCTTGAGAATAGATATAAGCATTAAATAGAAAAGCTAAATTCCAGAAGTTATAGTGCTAACCGGTGGAGAAGACAATAAAAATAGTAAAAATGTATAATGTCATATTGGCCAATAAGAAAAGAATAAATGAATGTAGAGAGCCTGCAAACGCCATTACAATATGGCTCTGGCATCCGGCCGGCAGATTAGTAAACAATTGCCACTGCACATGCGCCTAGGCTAAAGACCAGCCCCGGAGTCACGTCATTCAGATACGTCATATGGCCTGATTGGCCTCTGCAAATCAGGAACCAACACGCCACCCAGATGCAACTTGAAGGATATATAAACCGTGCCATTTTGGGGCTGGGTGTCTTCCTCTCATCAATGTTATAATAAACTATTGCTGCAGAAGGATCCTGGTGCCCGCGTGCATTCTTGCTGGCGAGACGATTGCGCGGGTCACAAATGAAACCATGAATGTAAATATAAGGGGATTTTTAAAAACTAAATGGTGACATTTAAGGTACACATAAAAACACTTCTGATTAGACTCACAGAAAATTGAATAAGCAAATAGAACAAATATTTTGACAAAAAGTAAAACAGACACGGGGGAAAGGTACAAATATTTTGAAGTGTGGGAACTCTTTCTTTCTCAGAAAAACTTGGAAGTTAATGGTGGTGGCTGAAATGGAATAGACAGAAAAGGAAAGAAAGGTCACCAAGTTGCATAGGCCAATGGAAAATGTGAGTTTTACTCTGTGTGTGACAAAAGGCAATTGGCAAAATTTGACTAGGGAACTGATACAATTCACCTGAAATTTTAAAGTCATCATTTTGATTATTGTATTGCAAATGAATAAATGAGTACTAAGACAAAAATAACCAGTTTGGTTTGGGGAGTGCTGCAATTAGTAGGGAAAACAAGGAAGTCTTGAACTCATGGTTTCAGAGAAAAAAAGGTGTTGTGTGATTTCATTTTTACTAAACTTTGAAAGTAGAACAGAAGAGTTTTCTGAAAGATGGTAGTTAGATAAAACTGGCTGAGTTGCCTGGGGCTGTAGATCAGTGATTACGCTATTGGTCTAGGAAACAGGAGGTCCTGAATTTGATCCTCCAGCACCACAGGATAGCTGTGTGTGGTGGTGCACATCTGTAATCCCAGAGCCACAGAGCCTGCAAATTTGGTTCACACTGAGGGTGAAAAAATGAATAGTTAATTTGAAATATTATTTTTCACTTCATCATCAAGTTCACTTTTAGAAATTTATTAATTTTAAACACTGTAATAAATGATAAATACATCATTTTCAAAATTTAATAAAAAATTAGTTCATATTTAAAGATAAAAGCTTGTTTTAAAGTTGACAATATAGAAAACGTGTAATTACAGTTTTGATGATCCATATTTCAACTAAATACTACTATATTAGTCAGGTACAAAAGAGAATAGAAATAAATATCACTGCTCATTTGCATATATTAGTTACATAATATATAAAATAGCAAGATTTTTAATGTCAGTAGACTTGCATTTATATCTCCGAATCACTTCTTTCTTGATGATATAGTAGAAAAGGGGTGCATAGATATCATCAATTCGACCATTTTTATGAAAGTAACAATAAAAAACGAGAAGACAGTGGACAAGAGCAAAAAAGAAGGAAGAGAAACTAACGTGTCCTCACCAGAAGACAGAGTGTGTGCTAAGGACAAACCTGTGAGCACACTCACCGTTTTTCCACAACAGTGAAAAATGAAGAAGTGGAAAATTAATAGAAGCGTGCTGGCTCCCTTGGAAAATATCCAGGATGGAACAGAAGTACAGTCTGAGGCTCAATTTTAATGTACCAGTGAAGAATTACTTTCCTGAACATGTACAAAAATATAGGTTACTTCCACAGGTTCGTCATTGTACTGGCTGAAATACAGGGAATATTGTATTCCAAGAGGTAATGAATACTGAATTCACCCATGCCTGCATTTTGGTACCTAACAAATGATACAAAAAGTATTCCTAAATAATGATACTGAAACTGTATGCTGGAATTCTGGAACTACCGATCTAAAGATGGTTTGATAAAACAAGATGGCTTTGAGCACTTCACCTTGGATTAACCTGATTATCAGTGATAAAGACATGTATAAGTCTATATTACGAGAAAAAATAATGAATCACTTCCACTTTATAACTTGAAATATTTGAGCCAATTAACATGAAAGGGAAACTAAATTATAGATAAAATTGAGCAAAGCAAAATGAAGGTTTAATTGGTTAAATAAGAATTGCTTGGTAATTTTAGGTTAGAGACCTTGCTTAAATTCAATCACAATAAAATATCTGAAAGTTGAGCAAACAATTTTACATGTGAATAGTTTAACGTTGAGTCAATATAAATAATTTTATTCCTATAAACTCAATATACTATAGGATCTTCCAGGAAGTTATATCATAATTGTCCTGCAAACACTAGATTAAGTATTAGAAAACTGTTACTTATTTTTCCAAATCTTCTCCATCTCCTGTTTGTTAAATAAAGGTTTATTAAACACGGTCACATTTTTTTTCTTTCTGTACTTATTTACAACTGAGTTCATCCTAAAATAGTAGGTTGAGAAGACCGATTACTTGCAGAAGCAAAGATCCTTATCATTCAGAATTTTATAGAAATTGTTATTCAAATCTGCATTAAATTATACTTTAAGTGATGTGCAGCCATATTTTTAAACACAATCTGTAAGTAAAAATACATTTCACAACTTAAATTGGTAAAAGAGTGAATGCTTGATCCTTATGTTTTATGATCCATCTTGTCTAAAAGTAGTTCAGTAACTTCTTTTACAATAAAATCTCTTTAATGATACTTCTTCATACTTTATTAATTTAACCATCAGAATGAAAAAAGTGAGTCATAAAAGTCTCTTTTATAAAATGAAAAAGTTGGACAAGAAGTTCTCAATAGTTGAGCCAAAATGATATGATTCTATAATTGAATATGAACTATTAAAGCCAGGGTTCCTCGCAAATTTTATTTTTAGTAATAGTGGCAAATATAATGAGCTTTTAAAATTAGATTACCCAATGGCTATTAGGAATTATGATAAATATTTAGTGTAATTTATAATATATATATATACTCCTTTCCTAATAAATCTCTTTTTATAACAAAAACGAGTAGGTATATACCATGGATTTATGAATTGTAACAGGAATCTTCAATGATACTGTATTCATTCGCTAAGCTATCCATGTTTCTGCAAGCACAAATAATATTTTAATATTTCTTAAAATTCTCCCAATAATATTAATGGAATGGGCTTATTACTATATAACAGTTTTTGCCTTTTGTTTGTTTGTTTTTGTTAAAGATGATGGGAGACACCACAGGAAAGTTTTATTTTTTAAGTAAAACTTTCAGATATGCCAAGTTGAGGTTTCCTTAAAACTGTTAAGTCTCTGAATGAAATTAAAAATAAAGTCTAAGTTAGCTTGTAAGGAGAGAAAAGAAATAGATTTTCTTAAAATAGTAATAACCCACAAAATGTTAGAATTTCATGATCTTGGATAAAAATATCTCTGTTCTTTAAAACTTAAAAAAAAATAATTTTCCTAATGTCATATCACAGAAAAGCACAGAACATGACATTTTGAAAACCTGTTATGAATCTTCTCCAAAGAATACTATGTAGACTTATTTAATCTAATCTAATGGTTGCACGAATATATATTCATATATATATATATATATATATATATATATATATATATATATATTTACTTCAGAGTTTTGATTTTGATTTTATTTAAATTGTAGTAGAAGATTATATAATGAAATGTCCATTATCAACTCATTTATTAGACAAACCAATTTCTAATTATATATTTACTTTTGTAAGATTTACTCTGATTTTGGTTGCTTGACTTTTCTGTGTTTCATCTAATGTCTAAACTGTCTCAGCTTCGTTAATAGTTTTTAAAGAAGCAATTTTGGTTACATTAATTCTTTCAGTCTTCCTACTGCTAATTTTGATTATCTACACTGTAATCTTCCTATTTTTTAATCTGATAACTTTATGTCAAGTTTCCTTTCTCTTATCTCTACTTTGTTAAAACAGAAAGCTTATTAAATTGAGACTATCTTTTTTGATGTAGGTGTTTTCTGCTCTGTTATGCTCTGATCATTCTTTTCAATGTATCCCTCAAGTTTTAATATATTGTACTTCATTTTTTGTTAATATCTATTCTCTAAATTCTCTGTTTAATTACATCTTTCCCTTATTTTTGAATAAGCATTCCCCCCTACGTATGCACTAGAAAATTTTCCTTCTTATCTCTGGCTACCTATTTCTAGCTGCATTCTACTCGGTTTTGAGAAGATATTCTGCCTAAATTCAATCTTTTTAAATGGATTTTGTGGCTTAATATATGGTCTAACCTAGAAGACATTCCATGGGCACTTGGGAAGAATGTATATTTTCTTTATGTTGGGAGAAATGTTCTGTGTGTATTTGTGAGGTATACATTACAATACTTTCATTTGTGATGTATGCTTGTTTATAAAAATTTACCTGTTGTTCTCTATCTAGACATTTCTGAATATCTTGGTTCATTTTCTCTTTCAATATCAAAACATCTAAGATTCAGTTGTGTATAAAGCAAAAAAGTTAAGCTTTCAGATCTAGAGTTTTAGAACTTGGCACTAGCTTCTGTTTCTCCCAGAGGATCCTTAAGAAAAGACATCATCACGGGAGTGAATGCAGAAGAGACAATATGGCCGCTCAACTAGTCCGAGCCAAGAGAGGACCAGGCTTAATCTTATGTAATTATCTTGTAGGAACAAATTCACTTTAAGGAACGCTCAGTAATCCTTCTGAGGATGATGTCTCCAATATCTTGACCACCTCTCATTGCTACTTATCTCTTAAATTTTTTTTATGACTTCTTAATAGCCTTATCACCGTGGGGACTAAGTTTCCAATACACTAATCTTTGGGGAGCAAATCACATCAAAACTTGAGCTCTGGGTTATTGAAATATGCACATTTTTTAAAAATAAAAACTATTTTTCCATTCAGTTATACCAAAGCTATTATATATTTAAAGACTGTGTTGTTTTATTCACATTTACAATTTTTTGATTAATTCCTTTTCTTCATGAATGCATAGCGCTCTTTTTGTCTGCTAGGATAACTTTCTGCTTTCAACATTCAGTGCTTTATCCCTCTAAATACTATTAGTATAACGACTCCAGCGATCTTTTGCTTCTCATTTGCATAAAATATCTTTTTTATAATGTCACTTTCGCACTCCTTGCTTCTTGACTATAGCATGGGTGACTTGTAGTTAGCTTATAATTGGATCGATCATTAAACGCATTCTGCAAATCTCTGCCTGTGGCAGTCAGCTTCTGTCTTAAAGGTTTTGAGATTGGGTTTTCAGCAGTTTTCTCGTAATCTATCGCAGCACGGATCTCTTTTTACACAGACTTCACTAAACATCTTTAGGTGTTTTAATCGTTTAGATCAGGAATGTCTCCCCAAACCTTCATATATTTGGATATTAGGGAATATCTGTGGATTCCATGAGGTCTTAAGAGGTGTGGACCTGCTGAAAGTGCTTGACCCGAAAGGGACAGATCAGTGAGTTGTGACCCGGAAGGATACATGCTAGTCCCAGTATTCTTTCTTCATTCTGCTTCCTGACCACTAGCTGCTCATGAGTGACTGAGACCTTCTGAAACCGTGGGCCAAGATAAATTTTTTCTCATTTAAATTTTGGATGTTGAGTATTCTGTCTCTGCAATGAAAAAGGGACTAAGACAGATGTGTAGATTTATGTCTCTCTTAAGATTTGGGAAACTTTGGGGGTTTATTTCTTCTTCATCTCTTTATCATAGGTCATCACAATATTCCTGTTAGCTTGCTTAGTGTATGTGACAGTTCCATTATGCCATGTTCCCCTTTGATTTTTTTTCTTTCTGCTTGCTTTACAGGGAGTAATTTCAATCATATTAATGCTTACACATTAAGAAATTCTTACTTTTGTTTGTTGAAATCTGTCTTGAACTTTCTGGAATGATTGTTTTTATTGTATGATATTGATCTTTGCGATTTTTGTTTCATTTTATCATTTTAATATTTCCTTTAACTCATTATGCATAGTTTTCTCCAGCTCTTTATATATAAAATTAATACATTTGTTTCAATACACTTACATGTTAAATTCATTATCTAGGATGCTTGAGGACCAGTTCACTTTATTAGTTACTGTTTTAGAAAAGACCACATTTCTGCTTGTATGTTATGACTTTTTTATTGAAAATTTGACATTCAAGTATTATAATGTAAGAATACTGGAAATATTCTTTCCCTCTTTCCTAACGATTGTAGCTAATAGTAATCATCTATCTTAATTCATTTATTCATTATTCATTAATTTTGCACAGATACATACTTACATTCTTTTTCCATAAGTAGTCAGTGAATTCTATTTCTTTAACATGAGTTCAGCTAGAGTTTCAAGAAATAACTTCTTGAATATCCAGAACATTTTAAAGTTTCTTGATTCAGCATTCACTTTTTTTCACTTTTATTTCTAGAGGTCTGATATGTTGGTTCTAAGAGTTTCTGGTTAATATTATTATTGTTATTTGTTTATTTGTTGTGTATGGTAATAGTTCAAGGCTGGCTACTCTGCCGTGGTTAGGCTTTTAAGGTTTCTAAATATTTAGTAAGTGTATATTAGGAGTAAATTTAGAATAGTCTTTTTTGGTTTTGTTATAATTAAGTGAGTAAGACCTTCTCGTATGTTATGATCAGAATGAGAAAGTCAGTGAAAAGGAGGAAGAAAACAAATAAATGTCAAAGTAGACATTTTCTACTGAAAACAGAGTGCTAATACTAAAATGCATCTAGAATTGAAGAGTATTTTTTTTAATCAGGTCATTTAGAAGATTAACTTAGTTTTCTTTGGTGGGAAATATCTTACTTTGTAACTGGCAGTAATATAATCTCTGCAATGATGTAAGTTACAATTTCTACCAGGATCTTGGGAGAAACCAAATGACTTTCCAAATGTAAAATATTGGCTGTGTCATTATGGGAATTATAGAGCACATCACAATAGGGCTAGGACAGACTTTCACAGCTCTCACTTTCTGTCTATACATTTCTACTATATTCTGAGAGTAGTAATCACGAAAATAACACCAAACGTCTTGGCATTGAATCTAAAACATTAACACAAAACTTCATCTCATTTGACTTACTGTTAGAGAATGTTTTTCTCTTTATCTTTTCTTCTGATTCTCTCCTACCCCAAATTCTAAACTCTTGGTTTCTAGGTATTGATAAATAGTTTGTTTGCAGATTTATCTCTACTTTCAGTTTTATGCCTGCAATTAATTAAATCTCTCAAATTCATTTTAAATTTTATACACTTTCTATTTTAATGTTATTTTCTATTTATATGTAGTTGAGAAAGAAAAGTAGTGTTCTGATTGTGTCCTTTAGGTACACTTTTTAGAGTAAACGTTTCATGGTTTTTAATATTTCCTTTTTGTTACATGCTTCTCTCTATATGTAAATATATCTATTACAGTCCAAATAGGGAATGATGGTATTATCTTCTATAGTGACTTCACTATCTTGAGAATTAGAAAACAGTTCCATCAGCAAACTGGAATCTAAAGTTAAAACTGTAGTTTTATTATGAAATCATTTGAGCCTTTTAATTTTTAATTGTTTTGGAAATTATTGTATAACTCATATCTGTGCAACGTTTTTTTTTTTTTTTTTGACAAGAAATGTGGAGGAGCCCAAATCCTTCTATTGGAGAAAAATATTATTTGTGTTTAGATTCTTAAATCTACAACAACAAAAAAGATTTAAAAACCTCATTATCTCTAATTTAAATACTTTAAGAAATAACTGACTTTTTCTATAATCATCATTTATGAAAAAGTATTTTTTCAATTTCTTGAAACAATATTATAAATTGATATCTCTATATATTATTTATAAACAAATTATATATCATACATAAACTAATATATATATTCCATGTATATGACTAAGAATGAATTTACAATAAAAATCTTAATCAAAAATTATTATTCTAATTATCAAAGTATTTTTCCTTTTAGTAAAGTATGCATTGTTTTTATTGGCTTCCAATGCAGGTTGAGCCAAGTTTAGAATTCTTTGATTTTTAATGCTGCAGAATCAGTACACATTCAACAGAAATTCTACTTTAAATTTTGAATTTTTATCTTTTTCAGAGTGGCTGTTGAATGATACTCTTGTGGTTCTGAACATGAACAACAGGAACTGAAATGGTGAGCTGGACCTTCCATTGTGCTGTAAGAACACAGGATAAATATTCAACATTCTTCAATGATTTTTTTTCTTTTCCTGCAAAGTTTATTAAGACATAACACATCACAAATGGAGAAGCATCAAGGTAGATACCAATATTTCAGTTTGAGTATTACATGTCTTATACACAATTTCTCTCCAGATTTTTCCACAGGTATAAGAAAGCCAATGTTTTAATTGCATTACACTCATATTCTTATTTTTCTGCCATAAATCACCATATGATGAATTTTTGAAAGGTAGGACCTATTGTCATTAGTTTCACAGTGTGAAGAATAAGTTTTAAAATAATAATACTTCTAGCATCCTACCTAAAATCAAAAACTTTCTTCCACTAAATGATTTTACTCTGAAGGTGAAAATTATTAGAATAAAACTGGCAAAATGCTGTATTATAAAATGCCCAGAGAAATTTTCTAGCATGATATAGCAGCAGTAAAAATACTGTTTAACTATGATTATATTTTTTTTAATTCTGAAATTTTTGAGACATTGAGCTAATTGGAAATCATATTGTTGGAAAAAAATCTCAAAAGTATATTATTTGACATATTCCCTATGAATGCATACTTATTCATATGTAAGTGACATATATATATATATATATATATATATATATATATATATATATATTGCTGATCTTATTTTCTATTTACAATTGGTTCTGATTGTATTTATTAAATATTGAGTTCAATTTTAAGATTTCTCACTGCAATACTGTGAAATCTATTTATGAGTAAAATGTATCAGTAAAAATGAGTTGCTGCATCTGTGTTCCCTATTATTCAATAAAATAAAATTATATCTGAATTCTTTAGTTGTAGAGCTATAATGTGGTATGTCTTAAGAAGAAATTGATTACTTAGAAGTGGATTATTTAAATAATTTCGAAAACTTGGAGAATTCATTTCATAACATGAATGAGTAGCCAAAGAATTCAGATAGGATTACTTAATGTTCTTTCGGGTACATTACTGCTGAAATTACTCCTCTCCACACATATGCATTTTACTAGTAATAAGATCCCATATCAAAGGTCATGTAGGTTGAGACTTGCCTGGAATTTTAAGATGATGAATTTGGTAGGATAAGATAGGCCAATCACAAGCTTTAGACTGCAAAGAAGACATTTTTTTTCAGACAAATACAGAAGAAAGTAGCACAAAAATAGTTATTTTTCAATATTGTTCAAGGCTATTCTGGACTACCTAGTGAGTGCAGGGCTAGCCCAGACTGCAAAGCAAGAGCCTCTTTCAAAAATAAATAAATAAATAAATAAAATAAAATAAAAAAACAAACTTTGCTAACTATACACATCTATATACAAATATAGTGGCTGGTACAATATGATTATTAAACTCTTGATAGCACACTGCAACCATATCCCTGGTTGCTTCATAATAACAGCAACAGTTTTGCTTATGACAATTAAGCACAACATAACCTCCAGTTTTCAAAATACTATTATCCACAGTGCTATCAGCCATCTTAATTCCATAAAAACCATCTTCGATCCTCTACCAACTCTAGTTTACTAAGAATAACCATAACTCAAATTTTCCTCAATTGTTATTACCACTCAGCAGCAATCATTTGCCTTCTTTATCTTACAATTGTTCCCTCCCTCAACCATTAAAATCTTTCAATATCATACCACAGTCAAGTTTTATGTACCAACAGACTATTCCATTTCATCACTGTGAAAGTCTTAGTATTTAAACTATAAACATTTGCCAGCGATATTAAGTGTTCTACTTGGTAGCAGCAATAACATACTCGTTACCAGTTGAGCGTAGGAAAGAAAAACAATTCAGCTTCAGAAATAAGCTTTTAAAGGCTTGAACTACAATTTAAATACACAAAGATTATTTAAATAAAGTAAACATAAAGCTTCATTGTAATCAATTTTATTGTTTTCCATTTTTAGAACATGAGGTTAAAGATATGTAAACTTAAAGATTTTATTCTTGTGTTAATGATTATATTAGTTGATATTGAGATAATTTCAGAAATTAATCATTTTTACATAATGTTCTTGTAGAGTGAAATACCTGTCTAGAGAGATTAATATTATGCAGATCAACTGTATACAATACAATATTTTAAACTTTCCTTTAAATAACATTTAATCTTTTGTTGGAGAACACTTTTTAGTTTCTCCAAAATCTGCTTATCTTCCCAGACGAAAGGAAAGTAGAAGTTTATGTGATGCTATATGTGTAGACAAGGTATTCTCAGATCTATAGTTGTCACGTATTGTCTTAGTTCGTTTCTCATTGCTGGAAAAGAATATCTGACATCCACAATGTGAGGAATAAAAGATTTATTTTTAGCTCACAGTTTCAGAAGGTGTCAGACCCTTCATGAATGGCTGGTCATGTGGAAGCACATGGCAGAGGCAGAACCAGACCCAGAAGAGTTGCTGTTCAGGGCATGGCAAACCAATGTCAAGTGAGCAAGGAGCAGTGCAGATAGCATATATTCTTCCACGTCAAGCCACAGTGATCCACTCTCTCTAAGTCAAGACCCAGGATTCTGCCTCTTCTAGACCAAATCTGAGTGATCCGCCTCTAATCAGGCCCCAGATCTTATGAGCAAGTTGTTCCTTTGACTTTTCACAACATCCAAATACATGGGGCCATTGGGGCACAGTCCAGATTCAAAGCATAGCATTCTCCTCTCACCCCTAAAAGGTTCCTGTTCGCCTTCTTAGGAAAATGGATTTAGCTCTTCCCTAAGAGTTGCTAAAGTCATAACAGTTACATCACTACTACAAACTTCAAAGTTCTGAAAGTTCTGAGACTCAAGACAAATTACTAGCTGTGAACTTCTGTTAAAATCAAAGAAAATCAGTGCTGGTGTGGCTGCAGGGAGAAAGGAACCCTCCTGCACTGCTGGTGGGTATGTAAATTTGTACAACCACTTTGGAAAACAGTATGGAGATCTCTTAAAAGACTAGAATTAAATATCCCCTTCGATCCAGCGACACCCCTGGGAATATATCCAAAAGAGACCAAACAACATATAACAGAGATATATGTATACCCATGTTCATTGCAGCACAACTAACAATAGCAAAAATATGAAAGGCACCAAAATACCCATCAACAGACCAGTGGATACACAAACTGTGGTATTTGTATGCAATGGAATACTATGCGTCAATAAAGTCCAATCGCGTGGAGGCTTTTGTCACCTTGACAAGATACGTATGTGCACAAAATGCTCAACTCCATTGTAAACCTTGAATTTTGCAAGTATACATACCCCTAAAATGTGGGGAAAAGATCAAAGAAAAATTCAAGACTTCCAGTGTACAAAGGCACAGGGTAAACATTCTCATTCCAAAGGGGGGTAATAGGATGACAGAAAGTGGTCGGAGTAAAACAAGTTCTAAACCAAAGAGGGCAAGTATTAAATTCTATACCTTCATTAAATCCTATAGTTCTGTGTGCAGCACTTGGGATAAGCACTTGGTGAGAGATGAGCTTCAAAAAGCTTAGGTAGAATTCCTTTCCTACATTGTTTGCCTCTGGCTGCAATCTCCATTGCTACCCTGTGGGCTGGCTCTGCTCATAACCAATGATTTAGATGCCTGGTATGTCCGATTTTCTATTTTACCTTATACTTCACCTTCTGATTTCATGCCCTGCCCTCCCAGGAGCACTCTGCCTGGTTTCCACAACCTCTTTCTAAAATCTGGTGGCAGCTTCCGTGACCTCACAGCTCTTACATTCTGAGTGTCTGTGAAACCGGCACCACTTAGATGATTCTGAAGTCTGCTGATGATTTGAGCAAATCCAAAGAATAACATGTACATACCCAGTGTCATATGCTGTCAAATGATGACTTTCCCAACCCACCAGAGAATGATGAGTTGTCACATTTCCTTATATTTTCATAGCACACAGCAATGATATTTGTGGTTATGAGGAACAATCTTCACTTTTTATGACCAGAATGATTTCTGCATCTTTGTAAAAATTCATATGAATTCTGACTCAAATACTTGGGTTAGGTACATCAAAACTTTTTGACTTACTAAACTGTTAGCCTTAAGAATGTAGGGTAGAATACTATATATATATATATATATATATATATATATATATCCCTTTGGGATTACTTCCCCTACTTTTCTCAGAAGACATTAAAGCACTGAAATATAATCCTATTTTTTTTAAAAAAAAAAACTGCTTTTATAAATTACAAATATTATCTTCCATAAAATTTTAGATTCTTTTTATTATCTTCTTAGATAACTTGTATGCTTAAAAGAACTCTCAAAAATCCAAATTGTCATAATGAAGATAACTTGTTAAAAATGTAGAAAGTACACTTGAAATTCATTTAATAAGAGTTTATTTTCTATAAATATAAATTTCCTTAAATTTAAAGAGGAATTACATATATAGTGTGTTTTTAAAAGTAAGAAATTCATCTGACATGCAAACACTTAAATTTTTGTCTTATACTAATTTAAATACTATAGTAATGCATCTCATCAAAAATTATTCTTTTTTAGAAATGATACTTTGGTGATTTGGGGAAATGAAAAAAATCCTATTAAAATTTGAGGATAATGTAAAAATAAATAATGAGCTATATTTCAATGGCATCATTAGCACTTTAGAAGAGTCATCTCTATTCATTGCATCAGGTATCTCACCTCGCATCACTTCAAATAGGCCTCCTCTGTCACTGCTCTATTGACATTGCTTTTATCAAGGTTATAAGTCATTTCCACTGCTGTTAAATACAATTGCCAAACCTCGACTCCTGTTCTTACTTGACGTGTCATAGCCTTTTAGCTTCCCTGATACTTCATGCTGCTTGAAATGCATCCTATGCGTGGTTGCTATCCAAAGTGCTTTCTTATTTTCCCACCATGTCACTTAGAACACCTCTCATTTTTCTGCGCTTGATTTCTCCTAATTACCCTGACCACTAAACTTTGGAGTAATTCAAATCTTTATTCCTTATATTCAATCTATTTCATAACAGCTGTCGCTCATTAGCACTTTCTTCTTTGGCATTCTTGTTATCATGACTATTTTCAGGAGATGTCCAAAAATACAACTCTATTAAAGACTTCTTAATTATGGATGTGTATAGTCAACTGTAAACTCAACATTTCTATTTGAATATCTAATAAGAATATCTAACATTTTCAAACAGTAACTTATTTACTCTTTTTATAATTTGTCCATATGGTTTCTCTGCCCTCTTAGCTAGCAGCAGCTATATGTTGCAGTAGGAAGGCAATCATGTTGGAATCACACTTTGGTTTTGCTCTTCAGGTCCAAAATCAATCACTTCTTGTTGCCATAGCCATTTTTTTCTATCTTTTCCTTTTGCTTCTTTTCTTTTTTATTGCCCCTTCTATTCTTGTCTTATTTTATCTATTTTTCTTTGTATTCTCTTTTATTTCAGTTAAAAACATCAATTTATTTTCTACCCAAAATGATATTGAATGATAGCCAAATGAAAGCACTACGATTTTTCAGCTTCCAGACATTTAGATGTTACCAGAAAGTCAGGCCTGGGCACTGTAAGGAACTGAGCCTCTCACTTTAATCCTATGTGTTTTCAACAAAATAATTTAGATAAAACATGTATGCAGCTGTGAAGAAATATAGGAAGAACATATTGCTAAGAACTATACTTTTAAACAAGGAGGCAGTCAGTGCCACAGAATCCTCTAATTTGAGTGGGAGATTTGATATGTTTCATGCACAGAACAATTGCTCCTGGATTTCAGGAAACTGGTTTTTATCATTATTCTATCTATATGATGTGTATATTATAGATAATTTTATACCTAGAGATCATTTTCTCAGATTTACTTTGTAATTGCAAAATGACTACCTTGTTCATCTCAGATAATCAATATTCCTTCAAGAGCCTTATTCATGCAAAAAATTATGTAATAAATTTGTGAATCAAAAACATAGAGAAACATTGAACTTTCTTGACTATAAATTAGGTGAAAAAAAAAAAAAAACCCTTGCATGTTTAAGCACAGGCAAGGGCTTTCTCAATTGAACACATATTGCTCAAGAGATTACAACAGGTATCAAGAAATGGGCTTATGTTACACTAAGAAGCTTCTGCGTAGCAAAGCAAATAAGCAACAGAGTGAAGAAAGAACTGGTCGAATTAGACAAAAATTTTGCTAAATACCTGAAAATTACGGAAGAGGTTTATTTTTTTTCCTCACAGTTTCAGGGTGTTGATCCACGCTTGATTAACATGACTACAATCCCAAATGGTGGAAGGGCATGGCAGAGAAAGCCGCTTATCACATGACAGCCAAGAAGGAGAGACAGAAAGGGGGTCCTGCAACAGGTGTACATACTCAGCCCTCAGACCATGTTCCAACGTCTACCTGTACATGCAGTAATTCCTTGATAAATCTGCTGAGTAGAGCACTCCCATAATCCACGCACCTTCTGCACACCTGGCATATTTGAAGAACATTTTAGATTTACACCATAACGTTCTACTCTTAGGTCTTAAAAGACTAATAACTATTTCATTATGCAAAGTAACTTTAGCTCATCTTTGAGAGTCACTAAAGACCGAATAGTAATAATGCTGTTAGAAAGATCAATCTAAAGTCTCAACTGAGACTCAGGGCAAACCTCAGTGCCAGACCCTGAAAAATCAAAAAAGTTAAATAGCTCCAACACATTATGCCACAGGGTAAATATTTTCATTTCAAAGAAGAAAAACTATAGAACAGAAAAGTGCCAAACATAGCAAGCATTTTATAGAAATATGAAAATAATAATAACTAGTATTATGTAGCAAAAAAAAAAAAAAAGGCCCAAACCCGCCGGTCAAACATAGGGACAAGTAATGGTGCCATGTCCAGCCAGACACGTTGGCAGCCCCATCCTTCCAGTATCACTAGTTGCAAGCCATGTGACTTCTTTCTCAACGTGGTTGTGTTCACCACTTGGAGCATTTCTCAGCATGTGTACCATGTTCTCACTTCTCTCTCATTTCCTGCATTCTCAAATGTACCTTCGTCTTCACCCTCAAAGCTTCACACAGTGTTCTTTCATGGGCATACGGTCTGGCCGCTCAGGTGTTCTTATTTAACCTGGATGGAAGCTTCCGTTACCCTGTAGCTCTTACATCCTGCTTTCCTGAAACTGCAGCTCCGTGTGTACCTGGCCCAGTTCAAGCAGCGTCCTGGCTTTCTTCCACACTACCTCCTCCTGCTTTCAAGTGCCTAGATGGATGATATTGGGGAATCACATTCCCGGTGTCAGTAGCCACAACTGCGTGGGGTATCTGGAGGAAGATCTATTTTAACACTCCTTCTGTAGCGCCCCCTGTGGAAAACTGACAATTTCTTTTTTAGGACTTGGAATTCAGGCTAGCAGGAAGTAATTGAACTAGCCAGACACACCCTGGCATTTGTGCTAAGGCAACACTGATTACTAAGGGCCTGGGAAGTGGGAGGATGTACCCCCAAGAGAAGAAATTAGCCTGTGGGAGACACTGCGGGGAAAAGAAAAAAGTTCTTTTTTGAAAAATTTACCCTCCTCCAAAAGTCTGCTTGGCTTGTGCATTGCTTTTTTCTCTAGCCTTCCGGTTCTTGCGGAGCATCCTGGGGATGAGACACAGGTTGCAGAAGAAGTGCAGGATCCTTCCCTCCACTTTACAATGTAGATGGGACATGTCAGATAGCCTTCCTTCCTGCCACATTTCCTTTTTATACATGAACATTCCTGACATGTTCAGTAGTACATATCAATACATATCTTCAATTGAACATGTTCAGGAATATGCCTGCCCTGTAGTACTCTATCTCAATTTGTATAAGCCACACAAATAAACTAATCTTCCTTCTGTATTCAGGAAGAGCATGCCATTTGTGGAAGTCGTGCCTTAATACTTGCAAGCAGTATTATAAATTGTTCTCAGTTTTTATGTGCTATCTGTTTTCTGGAGCTGCACTAGGTAGGAATTGATCCTGTTTTGTTCAGTTACATTAGGAGGCTCTGAGTGAGAACTTGTAGCTGTCTTTTAAAAGGAATATATTTCTCACTAACTTACCTTTTATACTCTCTATTTTGTAGAATGATGTGGTCTGGATGATTCTTGAGATGCCTTTAAGATGTTTTTTAATTGTTTTGAAGCAAAATACTTTTTTAATGCTAATCTTTTCAACAATCAACTTTCCTTCCATTTGCATCAACTTTGCATTTTTTTTATGAAACCAAACCTTTCAAAAAGATTTTATAGGTAAACTGTAACAGGCTTTCACTGTGATTAACATATAGGGGCCTTCCAAAATTATCAAACAATATTTTTATCTATCACTGGTGTTCCATATATGATTTTTCATTCAGAACCATGTGACCTCAAAAGGCAGTAGTGCTTACAAACAACTTAATCTTGTTACAGAGTTGTTTTCATTTTCAAGGCCATTAAAATTATTATTATTATTATTTTCAAACAGGGTCTCACTCTGCAGTCAAGGCTAGTTCTGAGTTCATTATGTAGCCCAGATGGCCGCAAACTCACAGCAATTATTTTGCCTCAGCCTCCCCAGTGGTATAGGATTACAGACATGTGCCACCACGCCTAGCTTATGTGGTGCTGGGGAATTGAACTTGGGTACTCAGCACTTTCTAGGTACTTTAAATTCCTAGCTATTCGTCCATCCCCTAGAATTATTTTCCAACAATATCATCAATAATATTTAAAATATTTTTAAATATCTCAGTAAAAGAACTGTAGTAATACATCCAAATGAAGAATGTATTACCATCAAAATAAAGATGCCCACACTACCTTATAAGTATTTTGGTTGTAGGAGGGAGAAAAGATCATCTCATATTAAAAGGAATATTTTTCCATACCCAAAGTCCCTGGAATCCTAGAAATTTTGTTAGGTCAATAATTCCTGAATTGTATTTTTCATAATCTTTTAATGGGGGTGTGTTAACAGTACATAGGGAATAGCTGCTTATTTTTGCTCAGTTCGTGTAGTCACAATAATGTCATTGACATCATAACCCAATGTGGTGTTTTATGATAGGCACCCAGATCTCCGCAAGTTGGGTGAATTTCACCGTTTCATCATCCCTAAACTCTGTGAAACTAAATCAGAGAGACTGCAGGTTTGAGCCCAGCTTGGAAATTTTAGTAAGATTCTGTTTAAGAATAACAAGGAAAGGAAGGAAGGAAGGAAGGAAGGAAGGAAGGAAGGAAGGAAGGATGGAAGGAAGGTAGGGAGGGAGGGAGGGGGGAGGGAGGGAGGAAGGAAGGAAGGAAGGAAGGAAGGAAGGAAGGAAGAAACAAAGAAAGAAAGAAGTTATAAAGGGAATATGAAAGGACTGGAGATGTGTCTTGAGAAGACCTTGAGTTTAATCCATAGTACCAGAAAGAAACAAATAAATAAATAAATAAATGCAGTCCATATTTTGACATTACAGATAGCCTTAAGACTTGGCATATTTATGAGGTAAGACAGACAATTTGGTTATTGTCCTGTTGGGTTTCCTTCTTGCTTTGTTCTGATTGCTTTCACTGTGACTTAATACTCTACATCCACAACTTAGGGGAGGAAAAATTTTATTGCTGCTTACAGTTTCAGAAGGTCTCATTCCATTCATGAGTGGACAATTGAAAAGTGGTGGAATTACATGGCAGGGTGGAAGAGAGACAGAGATTTTCACAGCATGGTGCTAGAGAGAAACCTGGAGGGAGGAAGGTGGAACCAGCACACACCCCTCAGGATGTCGTCCTAAGTACCTGCCTCTTCCAACCAGGATCTACCTCCCAATCCTACATAGTATCCATAGAACATGAGGCTTTTGGAAAACACCCCAAATCCAAACCACCACACACTCCAAACACACAATGGTACAGGGTCAATTTTCACATTTCAAAATGAAAATAGAAAGACAGAGAGCAATCAGAACAAAGCAAAAAAGAAACCCAACAGGACAATAACCAAATCAGTATTTGGAGACAGGGTTTGAGATGTAATTAAGGCTACATTAGTTCATGGGGCAGGGACCTTATGATATAAATAAAACCTTAAGAAAAGAACAGACATGTGGGCTCCAAGGTTTTGAGTAAACAAGAAGGAATCTCTCTGTAAAACAGGACAAGTTTCTCCAACATTCACTGCATCTACTGGCACCTTGGGTTTTCCACACTGCATAATGGTGAGAAGCTGTTTGTGTTGTAGTGCTCTGTTATTAGGAGGGTCAACTCACACACACACACACACACACACACACACACACACACACACACACACACACACACAGTATCACAAAAGATTTTAGATCCTCAATGTCTCAATGTTGGAAAGTGAGACAGAAGTTTTCCCAGGTTATACTCTGCCTCTACATATCAAACACAAGCTGCAGAATGTCTGGCCCCCTCTCACCTAAAAGGGACCTAAACTTTTAAAGATTTCTATTACACTCAGATTCAAAATTTTGAGAGAGTGATTTATGAAACTCTGGAAGGACTTGTGTAGGTTGAGTATCCTGTATCCAAAACGGTTGAGACAAAGAGAATTGCAGGTTTTTTGAGTTGATTAAATTTTGGAGTCTTCAGGTATGCATGTAATAGTTGGGGATGGGACCTACAGGTAGAATAAAAATCTATTTCTGTTCTATATACAATTCATATGCATTAATGAAGCTAACTTTACAGATATTTTTAGTGAATGTATATTCCAATCACAATTGACCATACAAGGACAGATGTGAAATTTTCTAATCATGACATAATTTTGAAACTTAAAAATTTGAATTTTGGAGCTTTTTATTTTATATTTTCAGATTGCGATATTCTAGATATATTTACTATAATAATTCCATTATAATATAAAGAAAATGAATCATACACAGTAAAAATTGAAACAGCAGAATTTGAAACAGTTTCAGATATAAGCCCTCTTTCTTGGAGATGTACTATACTCCGGAAACATTAACATGTGGCCATACAGTTAGGATACTTAGTAAGTATATTCACTTGAATTACAGTTTCAGGACTTTACATTGAGCTGCATTACGCAGACATGACAGAGGGCCACATGGTAAAGCTCCAGCACCCACCGCCTTCCCTGGAGATCGGCTAGATGTTTCATGGCTTCCAGCCACAACCTACTAGTCCTGTGGATTGATTTTCCTGGTATTACCAGCCTCCTTATTAGCTCTTTTGTTGACACAGATTATACAGCTGGTTTATGTCACCTGTGTTAACATGTTAGCACAAGCTCTTAGGAGTGACCTGAGAAGCATAGTATGAATGATAATGACATTCTTCTGTTGTTGAAAATTCTAAGGACTTAAAGGTTATATTCCAGAAACACTGGGCTAAGACCAGTCACATTCTTCATTGTATAGACTCGAGAAAAAAGGAAAGGTTGCAGAGGGGACATAAACCGTGTTTGACGCAACGGAGGAAGAAGTCGGGGTTTTCATGTATGCAGGAGAAAGTAGAAGTAGGCAAGGGATTAATCAAACCAGTTGAAAATACAGATCATTAATTATTATTTTTCGTGTGAGTGTACTTCCAGTCTTTTCTTGGGACTTGAAAGTTGAATTACAATTTATAATCTTCGTAATTTATGTGAATTATCCAAGATTATAGAACAGATTTGAATGTTTTTTGTTCTTAATCTCCAAAAAGGTAATAAATTTCTACATCTTAAATGGGAAATTCTACTAGTTATTCTCTTCTTGGAAACTTACAGTGAAAGAATGGAATATGTGTGCCCCAGCTCCTAGTAACCACTACTTTTGAAATAACTCATGGTCCAAAGAAATCGTCTACACTACTTCCAGTTTTCCAGTGTCGTAGTAAAAATTACGACCGTGTTTGTCTCTCAAGAAGGCTTTACTTTCTCTTACATAATCACATAAAGGAAACCTTAGAAAAATATTTTTTAAAACTAGCAGCAATTATTGGTTCCATAATACTTTATGGCAAAAGAAAATCTTTAAGAGACTTCTTGGAATGTTCCTTTTTTTGAGAAACAAATACCCTTGTAAAAATAGGTGGAATATTAGATACCATAAACCATCTTGTCATTATGTGACCAAGTCTAATTATGTTCCATAAAATTTTATTAATTATGATACCACTTAAATGCTTTTCCAGAGTTAAAGCACATGTATGTAAAACTGACTACATCTTTGAAAGATTTACATATGTGCGTATGTATATATATATATATATATATATATATATATATATATATATATTTCTAAATCTATTCTAATTCTAATTCTATTGAGTTATTCTTGGAAAATTATCAGAATTTGTTAACATACATATTTTAACTGAAAAGATACTTTCTTAATTATAAATTATATTAATGACAAATTATTTCCATTATTTACACTGAGAAGCTGTAGTAAGTCAAGACATTGTCAAAGGTAAAGGCAATGTTCATTTAATCTCCCATTATAGCTTATTCATAAATTTATTAATGGTCTTTTAATTAGTAGGTGACATGATTTTATTTAAAAATTTGTACATAAAAATGTCCCATATTGTAACACAATACTTTCTACGAGATAATTTTTAAATTTAGCAATATTTAAATTATCTTCAAGTATGTTAAATGTATACCAAAAATTGTTGCCTAAAAACTTGAATATTTTATATTTTAAAAATAGACATAGTTATATACACAAATTAATTTTGATTTCGGCTTTTTATATACCTACCATAAAATCTTAATGACTGTTGTGTAATTAGATAAAAAAAAAAATTTTAAAGAATAATATAAGCAGTCGGATTGCTGTATAGTTTGCAAGCAAATGAAATAGAATGTTATTATGGATTTGACAAAAGTTTTGAGTATCATTCCTTACTTGTATAATCTATTAAAATTGTGTTTATAATAAGATATATCAAGAAATACAGGAAATTTTATAGCTAGCTTTATTATGGTTTATTATTTATTCATACAGAAAATAATCTTATTTTCTGCAGGCACAAATTTGAAGTGTAGAGAGAGGAAGTATTAAAACATAACAATCTTGTAAATAGTCTTATGGAACAGATATGGATAAAATGATGTAAAAATAGTTAACACATATAGATAATTAATATTAAAATTGTAAAAATTGTAAAATTGTAAAAATATGTAAAAATTGATGTAAAAATACAAAATGTAATTGCAGAAGTAAAATAAGAACCATAAATGATTAATTGTATTCTAGGCAAAATGAAAAAGAAAAAAACTGAATTTAAGAATGAGAAATAAGTAAAATATATAGGAGAGAAGAAAGTGAATTATTCAGTAATAACAATAGGAACGAGATTATAATATTTAGTGATACGTTTGCAAATTCATTCTGATAAAATAATGTCTCTTGGTAAAAGAAGAAATCTCTGATAAACTGACACATTTCAAATTAAAAAAACATACATATGTAATTTATGAATTTTCTTTTTGGAGATCAGTTACCCAACATCACACAAAGCTGGGTGTGGTGGCACAACCCTCTAATCCCCGCACTCAGGAGGCTGCGGTAGGAGAATTGTCGTAAGTCCAAGGTCAGCTTGGGCTACATAGTGAGTCAGGACCAGCCTGGGCTGCATAGTGAAAACCTTATATTTTATGAAGGTGTGGAAAGCAGTTGCAAACTCTTCACTCAACAATTATTGATAGTTCAAATGAGAAATAAAATCGCCATGTCAATCTGACGGGTACAATAATCTTGGGAGATATATAGTAGGAAGTAAAAAAATTGTGTTACTAGAAAGAGGTATTGTTAATAGATTACAGATGTGCAGCTCTAAACAAAAGGTATCATAGAACATGTGGACTGAGCATGAGGAGTGCATTACACATCTCAGGGAGAAAAGCCTATTGATTTGGGGAGCAGAAAAAAAGACTGCTGAAAGACTGAGAAACACTGAGGATGCTTAGAAGAGCATCAACACATCTGAACCTTATCGAGAAGACAAGTAGGAGAAGGAGGATTGAGTTCTACTTATATACTTTCTTTTTAATACTTAAAATAATGGATGTAGTTCTGAATGCTCAGTAAGCATCAGATACTTTTAGAGGTATTTAACATATGGTTTTATTGAGCTCAAATAATTTTTTGAAGTTGTTATATTAACTAGGATTTTACAGGCTTAGATATTAATAAGTATGCACAGGATAATGAAATCAGGTGTTATAGAATATAAATGAGTTTTCTCATATTTCATGTAGGGCATTACATAGCCATATATATATATATATATATATATATATATATATATATATATATATATATATATATAATTGAAAGAGTCAGTAAATAATATAATACTTTTATGAACACAATCTAATTCTAGTTTACAAATTACAATATAGTCAGATGGATTTATTTCAGATTTAGATGATGTGACTACTTCAGTTAATTTTCTAGAATTGTACTCTTGAGAGAAAATGTATTTAAATGTGGGTATCTAGCACACAACATAATACAAGCCCACAAAATTACAGTTATGTGCGTGATATATGTAATATGTGTACCTTTTACTCATGCTATATTCTTAAAGCAATACCTAGAGGATACAAAAATGTAGATAAACATGAAAGGAAATATAAAAAGTTATGAGAAGTTAAAGGCATCTCACAGCCAAAAGAGAACTAGCATTTTAAAATCGCACCACTCTAATTCATAAGCTATTTTTTATTCTAAATGGATCTTAAAATCTAATGCATAATAAGATACAAATAGCAGAACTCAGTAGTTTAAATTTCCTTGGGGTGCTGGAGCAATGGCTCAGCGGTAAAAGTGCAAAAGCAAGAGCTAAATTCCCAAGTTCAATTCCCCAGCACCACATAAACAGGGCATGATGGTACAGGCCTGTAATCTCAGCATTTGGGACAAGAGTGTTGTATGAGTCCATGGCCAGGGTGGGCTCCATAGTGAGTTCAGAATCAGCCTGGGCACCACATGGAGATTCTGTCTCAAAAAAAAAAAAAAAAAAAAAAAAAAAAAAACCTGAGTGCTTTCAGAGTTTCTTGAAGTAATCTAGACATCCTACATGCAAATGCTGAATGAATTTATACAATGTCATATAATACAGCAAGTTGGCTTGGCTTAAAGAAAAATAATTTCAACCTAGGATAGGTACTTAAATCTTATAAACTATTTTATAAAAGGGAATGTATTATACAAGTTCTCTGAGTCGGATAGCAGAACTTTCCTCTCCAGATTTATTTTCAAATTCAAAATAATTTGTCTACACAACTTTTTCACTAGTACCTACAACATGATAAAACAAAATTTGTACTTTTTTAGCATATGAATTTCACATGTTCCTTTTTATAGAAATAGACATTCTTTTAGTAGAGAAATTCAAAGCAGTTGCCTTTATATTTTATTTTATGTTTTCCAAAAGCATATCTCAATTTTAAAGCAAATGTATCTGTGTTGCGAATACTTAGCATAATACATTGAGATTTTCTTACAGCGTGCATTTTAAAAAGCTGGGGTTGCTTTTTTCTCATTTTACTGTCTTCTCTGTTCTAGCTGCAGCTTCTCTAATTGTGTTCATAATTTCATGAGAAAATTAAAATGGATTTTGTGGGTAAATCAAAATATTCCAAACTAGTTATTTGTCAGTACACATCTGATTTTATGGTTTGTTTGAGTTAAAATAGTAAATATTTGGTGGACTGCACAAGAGATAATTTAAATTTAACTGGTCTGGTGGCATTTAGAAAAAATGTCTCTTAAGCCTCTGTTTTTAATTCCAACACTTTCATAGATTAGTGTCTCTCTGTGTGTATTCCATTCTACCTGTAACAATCTGAAGCTGCGATTTATTTTTCCTGTGAAATGTTTCTATTTCAAGACTACACAACAAAATGATATCACCATCTTTATAAATGAAATATGACATATCCAGAAATAGTGTTCTTTGCACAGCCTGGACAGTTTACTTTTTTTCATTCCCTCCCTCGACACTGTGTGTCTGGGTACTGCGCACAAGCTGCTATAACCATTAAAACTTAGTTCTTCTTTGACTCCTCTTCCTTCTTCAGCACACTGGTAAAAGTGATCCATTCTGCCGTAACAGCCAATGAATTTTACATGAGATTCTTAAGAGCAAAGCTATTAAGTACAACACTGTGCAAGAAGTCAGATTTGCTAATGAAAGGTTTATTTTTTTAATTTTTTTCAATGCTTTAGGCAAAAGCCAATGTTCTTTCTAAATTTCTGGGTCACTTGTGATGGTTTCAGCAGGTAAGGTGAATACATCTGACTTCCTTGCACTTGGTAGATGTAGTTCTTTTTATTTTAAGAAATAGACAATGTTATTTCATAACAGGTTTCAGAGAAATACTTTGAGAGATTCATGAAGTGAAATTTACATTGGTCTTTTAAAAATTAAGTTAATAGCATTTTTACTGTACAAATTGTTTCACAGAATTAACTGAAGATATGGTTTAAAGATAATAATAATTTCCTGCTGTGTTACTGGCTAGCCTTCTGAAACATCTCAAATGTACAGATAGAATTGAAACTATAGTTTTCCACCAAAGACATTTTTAACAAAAATTTTATTAATAAAATGCATCTAAATAAAATAAATATCTAAAAAGAAAATTAAGAAAAAACTCATTTAAAGTTAATAATCAAAAATAATAAAATAAGAGTAAAATTACCTAAAGAAGAGAGAAAAATATTTGTCAACAGAAATCTGTAAACATACAAAGAAATTGGAAAAACCCAAATAAATAAAAATGGATATTTGCTCATAAATTTTAAAATAGATCCAATGTCATTCCTACAATATTCACAATGCCATTTTTATGGAAATTAGAAATTAGATCTTTCTTCTGTACTATACACAAAAACCAACTTCAAGTGAATTGAAACAAAAATATAAAAATGGTCATATGAAACTTTTTAAAGAAAAGGTAAAGGAAGATCTTCAAAACATTGATAGCAGCAAAGGTTTCTTGGACTTCAATAGCAAAAAACTGACAAATGGAATTTGATTTTAAAGCTTCTAATAAGCATATAAAACAATGAAATAAACAGAAAACAATGAAAAGTCAGAAAATTTTGAAAGCCATATATCTAACAAGAAACTAGTACCCAAATATATAGGAAAAATCACACTTCGGTAAGAAATGATGATCCATTTAAACATGACAAAGGCCTCAGTATATATTTTTGCTATGAGTTAATTAAATGGACAACCTGTATTTAAAAAGATATCCAACATCACTATCATGAAGAAATGCAAATTAAAACCACAATGGGATGGTCCCTCACTTCTGTTAAAATGGATGTTAGAAAAATAGCAAGTATTGGTGAAGATGAGGGAAAGCAAGAAACATTTTAGGGCTACTGGTGAAAGTGTTGCAGGCACCACGGAAGGTTTTCAAAATATATGTATTATCGATATAGGGTCTCACTCTGTAGTCCATGCTATGTAGCCCCGGCTGGACTTGAGCTCACAGCAATACTCCAGTTTCTGTCTCATAATTGCTGGGCTTACAGACGTGCACCACCATGCCCAGCTTTGAAATTCTTTTTGAAAAACAGGACTACATATGAGCTTATGATCCAATAATCCACCCGTGATTATTTATTTCAAAATGTTAAAACTAAGATCTCAAAACAATGCTTTTGTTTTGCTAATATTGTATCAATATTAACAATTTCCTGGGATGTTACAATAATTTAAACCCCATACAAAGATGAATGGATTTAATAGAAAATAGTGTATACCTACAATTTAAAATAATATTATTCAGCTATTAAAAAAGAATGAAAGTTTGGAACATATAATATTTATGTACCTTAGAGAAATTATGGTAAATAATGTAAGCTAACAAGGTAGCCAATTCTGTACTAGCCACTGAAGCTGTCTAGTAGCATAAACAAAGTTTTGCATTTCACTTATCATTTTGGAGTTTTGAGGGAATAGTACTGGCATTAACTTAACTTTGACAAAGGACCCTTCTGTTTCTAGTATGTCATGGTAGAATCAGATATGTGAAGAACCCACCACATCACGAAACAAGAAATCAGGGGGAATGGCTGAGTCAGTGTTCAGGCTTTTATGACGACCCTATGGTAACAACTATGAAAAAAACTTCAACACTCAGCAAATCACATCACCATTTTTATTAAGAATCATGCCAATTTTCTACTCAATCCATATCTCAAAGTTCCTTTTTCACAGCTATCACCACAAGAGCAAAGCTCACAATCACATTTAATTTGAGCTACAAACTCTAATAGGACCTCAGGAATGAAGCATTGAAAATTCTTACACTTGAAGAAGAGGTTAGTGTGTATACATTTTAGGGCTGTATTTGGCAACACCACATGTAGATGGTATTTTATCATTAAAATATATTAGGATACATATATTAAATGTTAGGTTACAATGAGAAAAAAACACAGTGCTCCAAAGTGTGCTGTAATTTTCTGATTTATTGTTAAATCACAAGAGATGAATTTACACGTTGGAATTAAACAGAACTCTTTATTTACTTAAAAGTGTTTTGTTAGAAAGAAACGCTATGCCATTATTGCATGTGGTACATCCAAAATGTCAGATTGCTTTGACCACCAACTTCTAGCTCTAACTCCAGTGTAGTCTGACCCTTCGGGCCAAGGCTGCACTGCAGGTGGCCATCCTTTATTTATTTATTTATTTATTTATTTTATTTTTTTTTTTTCCTGAGAGCCCCTAGTTCTCTGGAGTATTCTTTTCAAGTTGACTTTTGCATTTGCAAACTTGAATACCCAGAGTGGGTTCCCTATGATACCTGATATTTGTTCAAGGTGTATTTCTTACAGTCCTGCGGTAGAGGGTAGAGCACTTAACCTCTTTTTAATCCTAATGTTTCAAACAAATAAGCTTTCCTTTGCCACAACTCTTTAAGCACCTTCCTCCTGGCAAAAATGAAACATTTTATGTATTTTTGCTCTCCATTTTCTCCTGCTCTTCAGTGTAAGGTGAGTGGTCTGAGCCCTGTAAAGTGTACCCCTGCAAGAGCCCAACTGACGGATTGTCTCGAAATTTTCTCTACTGCATTCAGTAGCACACCATCCTTAAATCTCAATTAAAGTCTCAGGATGGGGGCAAAATGCTGAAACACTTCTTGCCTGAGCACAGCATGCGTGGCATCTTCACCAATTGACAATAATCTTCACTATCATCTGAAACCTCTTGATCCGGGCCTTTGAGATATGCTCTTCTATTAGCATTCTGTTCTTAGCTCTAACCAAAATCTGCTATGAAGCTCCGTTCACACTATTCTAAGGCTTCTTTAGCCAGAATCTTCAGACTTTTCCCAAATCTTCCTGCAAATTAGTTCCAAATGCTTCTAAATCAAGTGCTCAGACAAAGTCACAGCAACAATTCTACTTCCTGGTACCAAATTCCTAGTTACTTATTCATGGCTGGGTTTCAGTGCCCAGCCCTTCCAACTTTCACACATGAGTTGACCCAAATGACAACTATACCATGAACCCCATCCTGACACTACATTTTAAGGGAGGAAATCTTCATTTTGATTTAAAGTTTGAGGAGTCCCTTCCTGGGTGGCTGACACTGCCAGAAGAATGTGGCATAGAGCAGAGAAACAAACTGGAGAAAAGCTATTTATAGGAGTCAGAAAGAGAGAGAGAGAGAGAGAGAGAGAGAGAGAGAGAGAGAGAGAGAGAGGATATAGTATAGTCTTCCAGGTCATATTCCAGCTATTAACAACTTTCAGGTCAAGTCCTAGTAATCTTCTTACTTGGCTCAATCTCTTAATGGTAAAGAAAATCAAATAATCTCCATGATTGAATCACTATCCAACACAAAGCTGTGGGGGGATATTCCAGATTCATATCATAATACCTAAAGAAATAATGTATTTCATATTTTTAAAAAATTGAGTAGAAGAAGTTCAAACTAAGTTAACCCCTGAAAATGGATGTTTATTTTGCCTTTCTATTCGGAAACTGTGGGTACTTATTATATTTTTTTCATGTCAAATATTTGGTTGTTGTTTTTATTACGGCTCATGGGTATTAATTATTAGTTTTTAAAAATTCTGTCTTTTAAACAAATTTCCTTATCTTTTTTCTTCTACTAGATAATAATAATTTCTATATTTGCTGCCAAATATATGATTTCATATTTTAATACATATTATAGTTTATTTAATAAGATTATATTATTTTAATTACATATAAATTAAAAACAGTAATGCTATGTCCCTGTAAGGAAACAGCTGAGATTAAATTTCCAGTTTTTCCATATTTGGTATGTAAGTCTTTGGTAATTCAACTACCTATTGTAAATATTGATTTCCCCACTTGAGAAAAAATATATTAAATAGAAAATTCATGACAACATTGATTTTCAACAAATGCAAGCTTCTCTAGAAAGTTTTTGGTGCTTGATGAATAATAGTTCTTATTAAAAAAGAGTCTTATTCTTTGTGCTCTATTTTTAAAAATATATTTTCTTGTATGTCATATTTTACTTTAATCTTAGAACGCTGTGCATTCCTTCATATATAGCTTATGGCCTTAAGTCTACTACTATTTTTATGTCTTGCTATGTTGTTTTTACATTATTCTTTTTCCTTATATTACTCTGCATTGATAAAACACTTTCATGATCCCCAGTACACACTATTCTTCTCCTAAAACAGCATATGTTTTAATTTCACATGTCACATGGGTAACCAAGAGCAGAATGAAGCTTGCATGCACATCTCCTTTTTACCTTAAAACTTTGGCAGCATCCTGCTAAGCTCTGCACATACCCAGTTCATTTAGGGAGTATCTGCCTAAAAAAAAGTGGCAATGCAAAGAGATTAACCCAGAATTTGCATAACTTTTCTCATCTCCGTTCATGACTGAAGACACTAAGATAAGGGGTTTACAGGGATATTCATCATGGACACCTAAAACTTTACAGTCATGCCCTTAAATCTACAGTCTTTCTGGATTCCAGTACAGCCTTTAAAAACTGAGATTTTTCTAAACAGAAACAATCATCTCATAGAGAACAAATTGCCCTTGAAGTTATGTGGAATTTTCTAGAGCTACTCTACAAAACCATAGCTGAAATAATGTCCACTCAGACTTCAGCCCATCTCAGCAACCCCTTATCAACAGCCCTCGAGAGAATTCTGTATGGTTTCCTTTAGAGCTATGCCACCTTGAGCTCCTCAAGCTAAATTTCCTTCCCCATTTCTTTTACTTTCTAAATTTACCTGATAAATTATCCGATGCCATTTTATTGATGCATCCGAAATTATTTTCTATGACAAGACATCTGCACAGCTTGAAGTCCCGATCTCCATTATGGAGGGATGTTACCAATTAAATTAATAGACTTCCTTTATATTACAAAGGCTATAACAACACACTTCCAGCCATTGTGAGAGGTCCCAAAGGGAAAAAAAAAAGTAGGTAAAAGATCAATAGAAATGTAAAGTGGGCCGGAGTTTAGTAGGGAGGTGTCCCTGAAAATTTCATCTGGTGGACTTACACTACACTACTCTTTTGTATGTAATAATGTAATATTCATGTATTCTCACAATAACCCACGACCTATGAAAACCTCCGAGTCTCACTCCATCATCGCCTGCAATGATCTTCCTTCTGTTCCACCAGCAAGATCATTTTTAGTACTTTATTAGCTTACAAAATCATCGAAAATGCAGATTTAAATTCTTCATTCTCTGACTTTTATTTCTTAATGTTACAATTATCTTAGTCTTTTACAATTATTTTAAAAACTGAATGATAGCAAAACTTCATGCAGGGACATTTGTTTGCAAGTTAAAAGGAATCTGCGACTCTTCTCTAGTGGTAGTGGTGTACTAAGAACCTGTGAACCATGGTCAGTATGAAAGACACATCATGCTTTTTTGTCTGATAGGATTTGAAACTTAGAAGAAGTGCACATAATTCAGGAAGTGTCATCATTCCAGCCTCTAATGACTGGTAGAGAGATAATACAGGAAGCAATTATATTTCAGCACTATTCCTTCATTGACTTATTCCTCCCTACTGGCCCTAATTTCTACCATCAAATTTCTATCATATTTACCACATTTCAAGACATCTTTATTGCTTTAAACTCTTCACTGGGAAATCTACTTATCCCTTTGCAGACATATTTCTTTTTCACTGAGAAATCATTACCCCCAAGTTATTACTATTCTTACGTGTAAGTATGCACTTTAATCTGTTTAAATAGATATTGCCTTCTTTATTTCAATCACATTGGAAATTACATAACTCCATTGTTTAAATTTATCTTCCTAGACTCTTAGTAGAAACCTACCAAAGTTTTCTTCTATGAGTCACAACTTCTGACTCTCTCTCTCTCTCTCTCTTTCTCTCTCTCTGTGTGTGTCTCTCACACACACAATCTTTTGAATATGTCTATTAAGTGTTTCAACCTTAAACGAATACTTTTGAGACTGAAATATTTTATATAAGAAATTTTATTTGTCCTTTAGAGATTCCTGTAAGAAAGCAAACTTGGTCCTGAACAAATTCTCCAATTACAAGAAAAAAGGGTAGAGGCAGTGGGAAGTAAAAATTCCTTGGAACTAAGTGGAAAGATCATTTTTATAATAAAATTTTGGGAAAATAAAAGCATAAAATTGTTTGCATTGAACATAAATTGGTTGCAGATAAAAGGGGAATAGTAATGCAAAATGAGTGTTTTTGGGAGAGTTTTGAGTTCATAAAATGATGGATTTCTTGCTTCTGGACTGGTTGGTGTTAATTGTTCAGAAAACTCTGTGCAAGAAGTAGGAATGAAAATCTGCTATCAGGAGTTTGAAGAAACCATTGTAAAAGGTTCAGGCTTGAGAAAATTTTCTGCAGTTTTATCTCATAGTGATAACTGTGGAATAATTATTATTATTTGATATTATGGTCCACCTAATATAATCAGTTAAACTGAACATCAGAATTTCTATATTGAAATTGTATTTGACATGTTCTAGGTTAAAAACAATTCTCTAAAACTAATTCAAATGTTGAAATCACCTGATTTTTTCTAAATCATATAAAATAAATTCAATAATACTCAATTTGTAAAACCTCAAAGACCCCATCTGTTTAACAGTAATATGATCAAGGATGCCCCTACATCTCTATGAATACGGTCCATGGTTACTTAGTTTCTGATTTCCTACGTGTTAGTAATCTACTTCTTAAATAGAATGTCTTCCAAAGCCTGTGTTAGGACCAAACAATCTTCTTTTTAAATTATTTATAAAATGCATCAGTGTTGTATCACATAACATTTAGATGCTTGCATTGTTGTTATTTTCCTCTTAAATGACAATGTTTAAAATTTGAAGATCGAGTACAATCTGTCTATTCTTTTTTCCAAAATATTACAGAGTAAAGAAAAATTTAAAAAATATGTTCAGAAACTACATAAGAAAACACAGTCCATTGCTCTGACTAGGCTTTCTAGCAGTCAAATATAAAACAAGAAATCTAACTTGCATTTCAAAGATTTTGCATTACTCTTCAGCATAGCCAGCCTAGAATGCTTGTTGTATAATTAACGAAACATTTCATAAGGAAATACTGTAAAAATCATTATAGCACCATTTCATATGAAGATTTAGATTTTATTATGTTCTAATATTATCTAGTGAACTAAGTAGTTATGTCTTCCTTCAAATTTTTGCTACAATTGACCTGTCGGCTTTACACAAATACAGCCTTCATTTTACTCACATTTATTTTGACAGGAAAGAATTTGCCACAGCATTTATATACTACTGTTGGATTACTTAGATATTTTTCTTTCATGATAATATTAGATCATATTTGTATAAAATTAATGAAAAGCTAATACTAATATCAGATTGACACATTTCTACTGTATTTAGTAGCATTTATTTTTTGTTATTCTCAATTGGCCAATTTATCTCAGATAAATATTTGAGTAAATCATTTTTTTCTTTTGTACATTTTGTTCTCCAAACATGGTATGACGTATGACTATTGTAATTATTTTCACAGCTGAATTTATTCTGTGAAATTAGTAAACAAGATTCTTGCATTTTAATTGTAAAAAATGAACATAGAAAGATAACAGAAATATCATACACCTGTAAATAGATCTCAGAAAAAGTCTGAAGGAGGTTAAATTTAAACAAGTTTTTTACATTAAAAATACATTGTTCTTTTAGTACACTCTGTTTAAGTCTGTATCTGGGAAATATTATCAAAATAGTAAAATACTCTAATGACTCAAATCAAAATAAGATAAAATGATACTATAAATTTTCAGATATTTTCAGAGTTAAAATTTTAGCGACTCTAACTCTGAAAAAACCTTCAAATTATTGCTCTATATTTAAGAACAATTCAAGTTCTTGAATAAGTTATTAGATGTATGAATTCAGCAGTATAACCTGTACAGACTATTTCATCTTGACAGTCTCCTCAAAGTCTTGATTAAACTTTTGCAACAGCATTTAGAGTGCAATTGTAAAGTTTATTTATTTTAAGACTAACATTATTCTAGCAAACTTTTCTACTTTTCAAGTCTCTGAGTTAGTCATAACTATATATAAAGACATAAAATAAAGAGTAAACAATGGTAAATCCATATATGTATATTGTTACAACTATGACAAAATATTGAATTTTTCCATTTATTAACATTGTTGCTACATATGTATGTGATAGGATATTTGGTAACAATCTACTAGGTTTTACTCTTCAATTTCTTTACTGGACATATATCTACAGCCCTTTTAATAGAAAGGGAAATATATACTTAAATTTTAATTATGCTCTCTTGTGGAACAAATGTTGGTGCTAAACTGAAAATATTTTCCATATTTCTTATTTATATTAATGACATAGCACATAAAGCTCATTAGAGTTTTGGTTAGAGTTTAGAATCTGGACAGCAAAGTCATTACCCATGCGTGATCTAAAGATTAGATTAAAGAAATGATTTGTAATTACTCTCTTGATACAACACTCAGTAGTAATACCTAGCAATATCTTCCCAAAATTATCTGGTATCTTATTTGTAAAATCACCTCTAGATAGAAATGCATACATTCAATGAATGAGGTTAAAAACAAAATCTCAATTAGATTTCTGCCATCTCTACTTGTCTTGTATATTGGCTCAGGTAATTAATTGTCCAATGAAGCCATTTGGGGGTAAAGAGGCTTTACGCAAGAGTTCTATATCTTAGTACTTCTAAGATAATCAATTCTTTGTGTCTTTCTAGAGAACTTCATGTGTCTATTTATAGAAAGTTGATATTTTGATATTTATACTATCATCCACTTACAATATAAATGACCCAATATGCTATTATCTAGAATCTTTACAATTTAGAAACCTACTTTATAAGACCTATGGCAGCTTATTTTCAAGAGACCATGATAAAGAGAGTTTTACTCCTCGTTCAAAAGTTTGTATTTGAAGCTAGTTACAAAGCAGGAGAAAATGCTGTAGCTTTCATTTCAAATGACGGGCAGCACTGCCTTGGCAATGTTGATCAGCTATGATTGAGAGCTTTGGAAGGGCGTGTGACAACGGGAACTGATGAATAAATAAGACATGTGGGTGTCTTCCTGCCAGGTTATTTCCTGTGTATCTTTCCGAAATGAACAACCTTTGAATAAATTTTTGTATAAGTAAAAATACTAAGTTTAAGAATAATTTTATTTAATACAAAATCGTAGTTTTCCCATTCATTTTAATTACTGTTAGTTCCAATATTAAAAACGTTAAACCGAATAAAAAGTTGACAATAAACCTGTCAATACTTCGGAGATGACAGAAATCGATAAATTTGAGGTGTCAACATTCTAAAAATGAGAGGTGGTGCAGCTCTTCTTGAGCGAAAGTTTTGTTTGGACTGTCAAGACTAAGAGGCAGTGCCGCAAATAGTGACAGGCCCCGCAGGCTGGGGATACAGTTATTACTCAAAGGACAAACTATGACTGCAGCTACTCCCCTGGCTTGCATTCCATCACAGTCTTACTCATAAAAAGTGGTGCCGACCAGAGCCTCATCCACTCCATGACAGGCACAAGAGTTAGGTGAACACTTGTGAGCGCGGGTAGGTTGTGGGATATCGTGTGTCATTAATATGTAGTCTCTTATAATTGTACTTGTTCACTTTTTAAAAATTGACTGCTTAATTTTGTAAGCTTTGAGATGTATTAGGCTATTATCTCCCCCAAACTGTCACGAACAACTACCTGAGTAAAACTGTCTTTATAGTTATTTCGTCTTAGCATTCTCAGAGAAGTGCTATATCTGGATCAAACAGTACTCTGTTATTGGTTCCTAAGGACTATCCGTACTATCTTCCAAAGTGGCTCTCCAGTCCTTTCCACGGGGTAGAAGCCTTTCTTGTTCCCTTCATACTGACTGGCATTTAATGTTTGCAGTGTTTGTTATAAAAGCAATTTAGAGTGCAGTGAAATGGAATCTCATCTTAGCTTTTGTCTGTGCTTCTCTTGTACTGAGAATTGTTTTTTTTTTCAGATATTTATTCGTGATTTGTATTTTTTTAAGAAATGTTCATTTGACTATTTATGGTTTGGGTCAGTATTTGTTAAAATATTGTGCTACTTATGTATTTTCTGCACATTCATTCTCTGTTAGAAGTGCACTCAGCAAAGATTTTCTTTCATTTGGCAAGATCATTTCTCTTTATATCAGTTGTTTCTTTTGTTCTGTAGAAGCTTTTCTATTTGATGCAGTCTCATTTGTGTTATCAGTGTGATCTAAGCTATTGAAGTTTTCTTCATAAGCTCATAATCTCCAATCTGTGAGCTTCAGGAGTGCTGAATTACAGTCTTGCATCGCCATCCTGGGTCTTTCTTAAAATTATTTATCCTCATTTGCTATTTCTGTAGGACCTCATAAAGCCGCATTCTTTATATAGGTTTTGATGATGTCCAATTAGATGACTTTCCAAATAATGACATCACTATAGCTTCCAAATTAGCTTCTTATGAGACTTCGTCTCGTATTACTGTATATTTACTTAATTTATATCACTAGAAACTCCCAGAAGCTTTATAAGAGTTCGTACTAATCAGCTGAATAGACTGAATATTTCCAAAGTTAGGACATGGAAGGTTGAAGTTTTCACAACCAAATATTCTCTCTCACATCAAAAGAATATTACTACCTCCTAGAAAGCATGTGAATATTTATCAGACTTGAGTTTCTCCAAGATTTGTTGATATGAGGTAGTGCATATGATCATCAGGGAACAAGTATTGAAATTGCCTTGGAGCACACAGCACACTTTCACAAAACAGAAATTTTGTCATCAGACTCTGAAATTCAGTACTTAAATGTTAGTGTCTGTTGACTTCCCGAGAACCGTGAAAGCTCTGTTAAATGCTGACTGGCTAGAAGCTTTTTCTTCCAACTAAAATGAAAACACTTAGCTGTAGATGCAGATTTCATTACCATACACGACTGAATTACAATGTTTAATAACATGCTATTAATGTGATGACACATTAAGAACTACAGAATTAAAATGAGAGCATTGTACTTTCAAACAAGCTCACATTGTAAAATCAAAATTAGTAAAGTCAGACTCAATACCAAAAATAGTCTTTTGTGACTGTCATATCTGCAATGAAAACAATTTTAACAAAGTTAGACAAAAAGAAAACTAATACATGTTTACTGCACAGCTGAACTGTCAGTAGTACATCTTTAAATCTGCAATCTGGACACTTATAAAACCAGAAAGAGCAAATGAAAGGTCTCTGAATCTGTGCATAAAAGTAAGGAACAAATGTAACCATAGAGTAACTAAAACATGTGGACATAGTGATTTTGTAAATATGCCAGTTCTCTTATTTGGAGAGATTTATCAAATTAAAACAAATAATGAAATAACAGTCTTTACAAAAACCCTTCCTATAATTTCTTAGAATCATTCAATGTTGCTTTCCTTTCTGTGACAATCTTGCTGGGACAGTGCTTTAAACCATTTACTGAAGATTACACTGGAATTAAGCATTTTGGCATTTCAATTGGAGGTTATGTTATAAAACTAAGGAACTTGTTACACCAGGTATTTATTTTACATTTAATTATTATGTCCGATGGCTTGGTTCAGAGGCTTATTTCTAAGGAACAAGGAAAAGAGTGACATGTCCACAAATAGGCTCTTCAAGTTCTCACATGCTATTTTTTTTCCATCGCATTATGGTGTTCATTTTCAGTAATATTCTAGTTATCATGGCAACATTTTAACTAAAAATTTCTCTAAATTACGCACCTACCACTTTTAATGATCTTAAGCTAAATTATAGAGGGAACTGGAAGGTACAGTTATATATTACATATTGAAGTCCTTTTTCATTATATATTTCCAGAATTGATTGTTAAAGCCTGACTAGGATAATAAACACCCCTAATTACCAAGAGGCACTGTCTCCACAAGCTACTACTCTTTTCTTAAAGGCATTTATGTGCTTTTTCAGGCAGAGAGAATTGCTCTGCCTCTTAGCCTGACATAAATTATTTTTATATCAATCTTTCAGAAAAGAGGTTGTCCTCTGAGTGATAGCTATGGGGAAGAGAGTTCCTCTGGGAAAAGAAAATTAATTTGTCTCATTATTTTCTATTTCTCACTATTCCCTAAGCTGCAATATGGCTCAAAAACCTACTGTGGAATTCTAAGCCCCAACAGTTAAGTTTCATGAGCAGATATCATTAAAGAGCAAAACTCCTTAAAATAAGGTTAGCTGTTGGGAATTGAAAGCAAAGAAAAAAGAATAAAGGAACCCAACTAGGAGAAATATTTAATCCTGCTTCATTATTTGCACTAAGACACAATTATATCACCCTGTCATTTGGCCAGAAATTGCAAAATATTAGATACCTCATTAGGGAAATAGGACGTACTATCAGCCTTTGGGCAGGAGGGGAACATTTCTCAACTAGAGAAAAAAAAGACATTCACAAATCACATTAATATATAAACAAATTACTTATTTTAAATTGGATTGTATGCGCACCTTAACTCATGCATGTACTTTTTTAATCAGGTTGGATATTGGATGGGAGAGGTAATTTGACAGACATACATGTCTCAAATTCAGCTTAAAAATGATAAAAATCTACTTGCTATAAAAATTCAACTTTCAAAGAATATATTGTGATGAAATTGGTAGATCTACTAGTGATATAAAATATTTATATAAATAATTAGGTACATATAGTAAGAGTTATATTGTATATAATTTTGATTTAGTGATTGAGTTATAATGTAATTTAATTCCAATAAACCAGTTGTGTTACAGCATAGATATTAGATAAATGTAGCAAGTTCGTTAATAAGTTTGTAGTAAACAACAGAAAACCGTGTCTTATTTTTTTAGAAAATAATTTTTAATTTCACAAGCATTTATAAAATTGGAAAAATGCAAGGGATAATAATCCATTTCTTTTATAATTAGCAAGACAACATGCAAAACTGATTTCTTCTGAGTTAATATTACAAAGGTAAGTTAGCACAAATTACAAAAGCCTCATCTAAAATGGCATTTTCTTTTTTTCATGTATTTATTGACCATTTAACCTTTTTCATCCGAGAACCACCTATTCATTTCCTTTGCCCATTTTTCAATTAGATCTTTGATTCTGAGGAGGTTGCTTTTCTTCAGTCCCTTTTATATTCTGGTTATGAATATTTTAATTTGACATATTCCCATTTGACAATTCTGGGTCCTATTTCCTTTGCTTTTGGTATTTTGTTAAGAAAGTCCTTGCTTATACCTATATATTTCAGAAATTTGCCTACATTGTCTACCATGAGGTTCAGTGTTTCACTTTTATTCTAAATCTTGACCCATTTTGATTTGATTTTGGTGCACAAATGTAAATCAAAACATCACTAAGATATCAGAGAGATTGGCGTTTAGCAATAACACACACAGCAATCACTGTTGGGGAGGCTGTGGGGGAAAGGGAACCCACCCTCCTTCACTGCTAGTGGCAATGTAACCTGGGGCAACCATTATGGAAAACAGTCTGGAAGTTTCTAAAAAAAAAAAAAAAGATAAATCCCCTTTGATCCAGTGATACCACTTTTGGGAATTTTCCCAAAAGAGCTAAAAACAACATATAACAAAGATGCATGTATACCAATACTCGTAACAGCCCAACTAACAATAGCTAAAATTTGGAAGACACTAAAACACCCATCAACAGGCCATCGGATACATAAATTGTGGTATTTATACACAATGGAATACCGCTCATCCATGATGACAGATAGGTGGGAGGCTTTTGTAGGTAAATGGATGCAGCTTGAGACTAACATGCTCAGTGAAGTGAGGCAAAAGGAGAAGGTTGTATATTGAATAGTTTCTCTAATGTCAGAAACCAAGATGACAATTATTTCACAGAACTAATTGAGGAGAATATTGGGAATTGAAAGGAACGGGGAGGCGTGGGTGGAAAAGGTGAAAAGGGAGAAGCAAAGATTTGTAATTTTGCCACAATATGTATATGCACAAAATACTCATGATCAATGTACACATTATGCATTGCATCTACACATATCACTAAAATAGAAAAAAAGTGGTATTTTCAAAGAAGTACAACAATCTTAACATTATTAAAACAGATGTTAGAGATAATTATAGACAATGATAAGGGTTCAATAGTACCAAATTTTTGTAAAAATTCTAGAAAATTAGAATTTATTGAGGGATTTTTAAATGTATTAAAATCAAACCTTTTTGTGTACAAATTATCCTGTTAAAATAGATATGTGAATATAGATGAAGAGAAAATATTATATACACTGAGGCCAGTTCATGAAGCCATTTCTGTAACAAGTGATCATACCCTCTTGGCATTTAGTTAGAAAATGATTTCTCTTAAATCTTAAAATACCTCTCAATCACTAGCTTCGCTTTCATTTGGGAGTAAATAATTTGTGATAATGTATTTATCATTTCCTCGCAATTTTGTAAGTGTGTATACCATCTGGTTCTTGCCCCAGCACCTTTGTGTCTGCCCATCACATCACAGGTGACCACAGATGAAGATAGAGTAATTAGAAAAATGAATGAGACTGGGAATGGGTGCCTTCAAAGAAATATTTTCTATTTAATCAAAAAATTGCTTCTGAATAAGTCTTAAAAACAAAATAAATATATCTCAATGTTTCTTTTTAAGCAAATAGCACCTCTTGTCAAAAAATAACATTGTGAAAAAAAAAATTCACTTGCAGGGTCCAGTGTGAAGAACAAAGCGGCTTCGTGAGAGTGAAAGAGCAAGTGACCGCTGAGAGGCACCGGGCTCAAGGTCACAGAGTTAGAAAGAGAGTTTTAAGTACACACACACAAAGGAAAAGATACCTAATGATCCTCTGGACACTTAAAGAGTTTCTCATTAGATTTAGACTGGGTGAAGACTGCTGGACTTTGTTATCTGGTGATTTTTATTAGATAAGTTGTTCCAAGAAGATAAAGTGATCAGCCAATCACAAAAGAGAGGGAAAAAAAAGAGGTAAGAAAACACCAGGGAGAGACAGTATTGTGGAAACTAGATCACACAACTGAGTAAGAGACCTGTCTTACCTCTTCTCCTTTTATAAATATTACAGCACAAGATGTGGAAACTCAGTAGATAAGTTCAAAATAGTTTCCAGATAGGAAAAATATTCACAATTACAGAAAAGAATCGGTATGATGCTGAGGGCTGGGATCTAGACAGCGTTTGAGTCTGAAGTTTGCCTGAGAACAGGATATGTTCCTAGATATCCTTCTCTGGAGACGTTCTTTCTTTCTTTTGATTATGTGTATTTTTGAAAAAGTACTTTTTACCTGACTAAGTATTTCTTTTCAAGTTATGTTACTTATGAATCAAAGGACCCTAATAGCTACTGTCTGAAGGTTCTTGTAATATTAGATCACCTCCCCACTGCCTTCCACAAACATCTCTGAAAATTGATCAAATAGACCTTGTCCAAATACATGCAACAGAGGAGCTCAGATATTTTCTGAGATTGGTAAACAATATAATTTCTAGGGAAACAAAGGAATCAAGTTCTCACATTTAATTAACACTCTATCTGATCTTTTAAAATGTGGAATTCAAGTATCTCATGATAATAGCTAACTTACCATGAATATTTATTATGTCCTGCAGTGTTCTAAGTTCACTTTATGAAAATTGTCACATTTAACCTTTAAAACAGCTTTATGGAATACACATTATTATATGTCCCGTTCACAAATGTGAATGCTGAGGCTCAGAGAAGTTACCTAATTGACGGAACTTTTCTTCAACTGATCATTTGTAGAATGACTATTCATGCATGTAACAATGGAGCCAATTGCTAACAAGGATTCCATACTGCCGCTGTAGAATTAGCACTGTCCGTTACAATATTCAAGAAAAGTCCAAGGTATTATGGCATGTAGTATTCTCTAGAGACTATTGTGGCAATGGAGGAATACACACAGAAAATGAATAATTTCTCATTTGTTTTACAGTCAGGATTGAACACAATCTAAGTACCAAAATTACAAAATAAGCTTTAAAAAGTAAGATTTTTCAGTAAAATTGTCAAATCAGTATTTTTTTTGTTTTGTTTTTACTTTTTTGTTAAGTTAGCAATTTTGAATAAATGTTTACCAGTTCTCATTCTGTCCCTTACCAACTGTATTAGTTAGTTATCCATTGCTGGGAAAGAATACCCAACATCTACAACTTAAGGAGGGATTTTAGCTCACAGAATCAGAAGTTCTCACTCAGTCTAATCATGGGCATCAGGCAGTGGCAGAGGATTATTTAGAGAAGAGCTCTCCATAGCATGACTGAAGAAAGCCAAGAGAAAAAGAAGGCAGTCTACGTCTAGAGTCTAAGAAAAAGGCCATTTTTTTTCAGAAGAAGCTATAACAGTTTTTTCTTCTTTCATCTTTTCTTCCTTTATTTAGGTCAAACTGCCAGTTGGGCTGCTCATTCCTAGGACTGGTCCTCCTATCTCACTTCCTGGCCCACGAGTCAAGAACACAAACACAAATGCTCTGCCCTGGGTGCCCAATGAACTAAAAAAGTTGCCACAGTCTCTTCATATCGAACCGCAATCACTCGCTCCTTTCAATCAGACCCCACCCACACAGCACACTGCTCTGTAGGCCTCCCACTGCATACAAACACATGAGACTTTTTGAGGACATTCTAAATCTATACTTAAATGCTTATATCCGTCACTACATTTCCTTGCCTTGAAACGTTCACTCAGAGAGTGGCCACTTCCAAACCTGCAGCACCAATGAGCACCATAATCCTATGGACCACAGGCCACCCTAAATTTTGCAAACATTCTGGCTCTATTTGTAGCTAACAATCAAACAATCTGCTACACAATACAAAATATAAGAGATATCTTCATAATGATCTACAGAATTTTTAAAAATGTGTCTTAGTGCAGACTAAATAGAATAAAGGGATCAAATCAAGATAGGTAGAAAGTTGAATTAAATGAAGAAAACCAATGTCTTATGTTCTTGTGTCATCAAGACTCAAAAGGAAAGTGATTGATGTTGAGCCTGAAGTAATTACGATGCTATAACTTACCAACAGGATTGTGAGCTGGGGAGAATCTTAGAGTCTTGTCCTTGAAATTAGGAAATACTGACTAGAAAGCCATGGGGTTCAATTAGCTGCTCACTCTCCTTAAATGACTTTTCTTCTAAGTAAAAAACAGTATATTATAATCTAGTTTTAGTATTTTTAGTCCTACATCAGACATAAAATTATTCTTCTTAAATTATTAAACTTAACACACAATAGAAATATCAGTACAGAAAGGAAGAACAACATTAATAAGAGGAATACCACTATGAATTACATTGTTACTTTAGATTAAATTTTCAGTGACTGAGAACTTGTTTAAATTCAATTAAAATATTGTTAATGGAGTTTTTTCTGAAATAGCAAATGAGATATGTTCTGATTAGTTAACATAGCCAATTCATTTTCACCTAAGTGTAAGTACTGCAGCAATTTATACATTTGATAAGCTTTCATTCTTTTAGAGCACTGAAGAAATTCCAAAAAACTCTGTTTTGCTTTACTTGTCTTCAAAATGACAGTTGAGAATGGTTGAATCACAGTTGAAATTCATTAAGCTGCTTGTATTTGTGAGTGTGTAGTCTAAAGCAGTGAGTTTGGTAGAGTTGTGGACTTACAAAGACCTCATGGATTCTTTGCACGAAATTAATCAATATGTTTTCACAATACATCACCAGACATAAAGAACCCCCAAAATGAAATTTTCTCACAAGTTTTTCAAAGGAAACTATTGTGTTGACATAAATTACTCTACTTTTTGAGAGACACTTACATGGTTATGTGGACAATCGTCATAACTGTATTTAGAAAAACAATGCAGAACATTCATAAGAGAACTTAGGCTATGCTATCTTAAAACAAAGAAAGAATGAAGGTAGATAATGTCTTGTATATATCAGCCAGTGTATTACAACTATCACTTCATCAGAATAAAAGTTGGTGGAAAAAGAAAAAAAATAAAGAAAAACTTTCCTTATTGAAACTGTGTCAATGACCACAAAAGTGATGCATAATTATAATAATTGTAATTAAAGTATTCTGATAGCAGAGACTATGATTTAAGGTGAAACTGATATAATGAAAGAAATAAAAATAATTAGGTCTTAAAGAGACCGAGCTAAGGGATATATCACAAAAGTTAGTAATAGGATAATGTGCAGAAAGAACATAGACCTTTAAATTTTAACATAGAATATAGGGACAAAATAATATACATGATGTTGTGAAAAAGAAAACATAAAATAGGGATAAAATTTTATTTACCTAATTTTTGTTTATGGAATTCTAGTTCTTTTATGACATATGAGAATGCCTTAAAGTAACATGTTTAAAATAAATTTGCTCTTAATATTAATTTGCTCATTGGAAAGGTATATTATGAGTAACTCCCGTGTGAAAAGGAACAGTTGGCTATGTGATCTCAATAACAGATAGAACGATTTGATAAAGGACATCATAATTGGTTCTAACAAATTCTGAGATGTAAAATAAAAATTTCAAAGGGATTCGATACCTTAGAAATGAGAGGATATTAGGGAGGAACTGATCTGAGGATATTGCAGACAGAAGAAATGCAGAGATGACAGATAGACACTAAGATATGTATGTATGACATTAATAACAGTTGAGGGACACAACTAATAATTTAATTCTATTTTAATAGATGGCATTCTGATGCCTTAAATTGTCACAGTACACTATTCAGTATAAAACCCTGAGTTTGGCTGGACATAAATCTTCTGTAGTATAGCTCTTCCCACTTTTATATTTAGATATGAAGTGAAAAACTTGTAAAGCCCTGTTACAATAATGTTATTCATATGATTTATGAATATCAGGAGCAGTAAAAAGTAAATTATTTTCACTAAGGGTAAAGATATTCTTTTAATAATATTTTCTAGAGTTTATTTTTTAAGGTTTAATAGAAGCCAAGACACTTATGAGCCATAGTAAGAAATAAATTATATGGCCTAAATTCTCTTAAAGGAGATTGCGGAGAGAATCATGTATTCAATATTTTGCGTTAGATTTCTTGCTGTATAAATTCAACACATGCCTCAAAATTTAACTAATTTATTGTAAAATTTGTTTTTTTTGTTTTTAATTTTATGACTACATTGCACATTCTTGCTGCAGGTATATTTTTTTGTTTCAGGAAATAAAACCATTTTATCACAGTATGGATTTGAACATTGTAAGTAAATTGAAGTTTTGTCATTTTTCTGGTTCCTTGAGTCAATGGCATTATCTTTTACTTTTTAAAAATTATCTTCACCACGATAGCAATCATCTTAGTGAAAAGCTAATAGGAAATATGTGGGAGAAAGTATGCAAAAGTACAGAGATTCAAAGATGACATATCCTCACATTGTGAATAGACCTCAGTAAAGTCTGACCAAACTTAGGAGAAGAGGATGGGGGGCATAGCTGAGTGCTTGCATCCTTGCCCAGGAACGGCAAGGAGCTGGGGTTCAGTATCACATAGTATCTGGACATGGCAGTACATGTTTATAATCCCAGCATTTTGGAGGATGAAGCAGGAAGATTGCTGTGAGTTGGAGGCCAGCCTGGGCTACATAGTGAGTTCAGGACCAGCCTGAACTACCGAGCAAGACCCTGACTAAATAAATAAAAACCCAGACCAAGTTTAGAAATGAAGGTAGGTTTTATATTGAATACATGGGATAACTTTTGTGACAATGATAGAAATGTAATTCAGAGAAACAACAAGTTAATATTCTCAAAATGGTAGCCATAAAGATTTTAAAGTAATAATGATCAGATTTAAAGTGCTGTGAGATGAAAAATGTAGTCTCATATTTTTGATATCATGGTTAAATGTTTAATAAATGTGGTCTTGAAGTACATTAAAAGAAAGAAAAATAAATGTAGCATTTTTGGAGGGGGTAATGTTAGGCAAATCGTCAATTTCATGTTGAGCATTGTTAACCCTTGATGATGTTAAAACAGGATGCAATGTGAGTTTCGGAATGCAGAGTATGTTACCATGATTCCTGGAGTTCAATTCTGGCCTCTGCCACTTCCCAGGGATATCATCAGGAACAAGTGACTTGACTATTATTTCTCTGTTTTATCAACTACAAGATGAAGCTAAAATATGTTTATCATAATGGTCAGCATTACAGAATAAATAGAGCCAAAATATATAGTTATAAAAGAGAAAAAAATCTCAGTTGTGGAAAAACAGCTGAAAGTAAAAAGTGTAGGTTGTATGCTCAGCACAAAGGAGAGTGTAGCATGTGAGGTGAATCTGGAAAGAAAAGTACATGACGTTGGGATTAAACTAGATTTTTTTATTTTTCCAAATCACCAAAGAAAGTCTCAAAGGAAGCTTGAGATAGAAAAAATGACATATAAGCCGCTCAATTATTTTAAACTGAAATTGATTTTTCTAATAAAGAGAATATTGGGCAACCAAGATAAAAAGCTACAAAAACACACATGTTTAATTTTACAAACATTGTTTATTCTTTGCAGTGCGCCTGAACAGATGGATGAAGCACCATTAAACCTGACACCAGACTGACACCAATGCACCAGATGTGACACTACTCTGAGTACACTGATGCAAAATAAGTCAGTTTTTATTGTTTAAACAAATTTATATTAGTGAAAATTAAATGTTAAGATAGGTACACTTTAGTTACATACCTACAGGAAATTAGAAAAAAAAAGTCTCTTCTCAAAACTTTCCTTAAGTTTACAGTCAAATTTTACTTTCTACTATATAAATAGCAGCCATCTCCTGGCTCCACAAACCTGTCACATCTCATAAACCTGGTTGGGTGAATTGAGTAGATAGGAAACCTCCAAGGAGACATCAGTTACTGCAGTAAGTGGCATCAGTGATTCGGGAGAGCTCACTCGTAAATACTTTCCCAAAGTCCTAACTTTGTGTTGGTAGGAATAATACCGAAGGTGCTTTAAAATGAGTTCCTGTCTCTATTTTGGTACTTAAAGCTGTTCTGAGATATTTCTCAATATAGTCATAAAATTAATAGTTTTCTGGCTAAATTCCAGCCCCCAAAAATCACATATCTCCTTTAAATTCTCCCTGAACTTAAAAGTGGATGCAAACTTTTAAGGACTGCTTCTGTGAAGCATTGCCAATAATTCAGCCATGGTTCAGACACCGATATAAGCAAGCGTGAGTGTTTAGCTACATAGTGAATTTGTGTTTATGAAGTAGGCTATGGAGTTTGGACCAAATGCAAATTCTGCTTCCAAACGTGTGGATAAAAACATAAAAAGGAAAACGGAGCAAAGTATAATTTATGATTTTGTTTTTATATTTCTGCAGGGGCAAAGCATAAGGAAGCCAAGAAAACTAGCTGTGATCAGATGGCATTAACCCAAGCATATTTTAATAAGAATATTTGAAGCCTGGTTGACAAACTCTACTGCCATCAAGACAAGCAGAGGTGTAATTTAAGCCAGGGGGTTAGTGGTACCACATCATAATAAATTATGTTCAACTATCCATGTGCATATTCATGTTATTTTTAACATTGTGTTTGTAAAAAAAAAAAAAAACAACAGAAACAACAAAAAGAAGATTAAGATTCTGGCTGAGAACCAACCACTTCACACCATCACTTTTAAAAGATTCCAATGTGTAAATGTATAGTTTTTCTTTTTTTTATATGTCCTCTTTTCATGACTTTTTGAACTGATATTACTATTACGTTTCTGTAATTACATGTGTGTCAATAGCTGACCTTCCTTGTATGTCATCTATCAGTTTAAATTTTTCAATGAAGCCAATTTTTTCTCAACTAATCAATGCATTAATGTAGCACTTAGAATACTTTGTCATATGAAGACACTTGGCAATTCATCACACTTCATGCTGCACATGGTTTTGAGAACAGAAAAATGTCCTGTGGCTCAGATAATATAAAGAAAGAAAATAAAAGATAAAGTTTCAGCTAGACCCTCATTTTTATAAGAAAAACATTCAAAATTATCTATATTTTCATTTATTGTAAAATGTGTCCAGGCTATTATGAAATTGATGCTATATCAAAAAATAGAGATGTGAGACTCAATTTAGATGTCTTTATTTTTAAAAATTACTGGTTTATCATTTTAAATGATATAAACCTTTGAACAATTTTCTTAGGCCTTAATTATAAAAGGAAAGTAATGAACTTGCATATTTTATAATAGTCATTTTAAGTATCTATTTAGGTAAGGTAGGGAAATGACTCATATTTTATTTTAGTCATTGAAAAAATGTTGCAAAACTCTTGGCAGCTTCCTCTTCCTGCTTCTTTCCTGTAGTTCCTGCCACTCTCTTTTCTCTCTTCTTTATCCTCTCTCATTCCTCTTTCTTTCCCTTTCTATTTCTTGTCGCCTGCCTCCTCCTTTTACCTTTGCTTTTGTTACTTTATTTTTCTTCTTCTCTCATTTATTTCTATCGACTCTATTATGCTGATGGAGATTGCATCGCACGTGATCCCTGCTTACACCCTTATGGCTGTGGTTGATGAGAAGCAGTGTGGTCTTGGTGGATAATGCTTGTTTCTGTGGTGCCCGTATACCGAATCACCCATAACAGAAAGATTACTTTTATTTTGCACGGTGTAAGTCTTCTTTCTCATTTAATCAGATTTCAAACTAAAAATCTTCCTTTACTAACAGTTGAGTAACAATGTTGGGTGCAAATAAATAGATTGAGGGGCAGAGTGACTCTCTTTTTCAAGTTTTATAAATAACTGATTGAAGTAAATCAATGAAGGCCTCAAATTGTAGAGATGGATTGCAACCACGAATAGGTCCGGCCTTGATCTTAGAACATGTAGAAAATATAGTCCGGTGGTGACATGAGTGTTACAGCAAGAAAGTACGAACTGAATTATATGTTTTATTACATACTAAAGACCATTTGGGGTACTATATAATATAAAATGATAAAGAAATATGATCAGAATAGTAGTCTTACTTCAGACTGAAAGACTTTTCTCTAAACATGTGGAGAATTATTCAACATTAACCTCTCTCATCTTGATTCTTCCTGTTTTTCTCCCTGAGATTTTGCCAGAGAAAAGATAGTCTCTCTGATATGAGACACCCAAATCACAACTCTCATGGAACTTAAAAAGAAAAACAAAGTGAAACAGGGGGTAGCACAGGGAGGGAGGGAGGGGTGAGTAGGGAGAGGGACAAAAGGAAAGTCCTTGTCACCTTGACAAGGTAGTATGTGAACAAAATTCTCAACTTCATTGTAAACCTTAAATCGTGCACTAATACATATCAATAAAATGGGGGGGGGGAGATTTCATTTAAAAAAAGATAGGCAAGATGATCCATCCTGTAGATTTCTTTAGCCTCTCTGTTGCCAAGGGATAAGCTCACATAAGGAAGGACTAGAGAAACAAGAGGACCCTGGTTATAAATTCAGTATAAGGATCACATCTTATCAAGACAGACTATACTGATAACAATGAATAAACTGAAAGTACTTTACTGAGACTAATCAGAAAAAAAGAAAAAATATATAAAATGTTATATTTAAGATATAGACATATATATATATATATTAACATATTATGCTTAAAATATAAGTACAGCTTCTGGAAATATTATAGAATATATGACAATGCATGCACACATACAGTTACCTTCAAGGACAAAAATGTAAAATATAAATTGAAATAAACTACTGAAAAAAAGAGAAAGTGAATTAACCTAAAACTGCTAAATAAGTGAAATAAGTAAGTAGTTGAAGTAAAATTCTCAAAGAAACTCTCAGAGAGATTTAAATTTGAACATTCAATCAATAAAGAGATGAATTCAGTCTTACCTAATTTAGGAATTAAGGAAAAAAAAACACTCTACTATTAATTTTATGACTATGAAACACTTAAGGTCAAAACATTCCAAGGTTTCTTTCTAGAATTAGATTAAAATTAGAGGACACATATTTCTCTTGAAGTTTTAATGGGGTTTGTGCACACAGGACCAAGGTAAAAATGTGAGATCTAATATTTAGTAAGCAACATTGAACAACTAATTTATCTATAGCTGTTTTATTATCATAGTATTTCTGTATGTTTAAATAAGTCATTATTAATTTTCGTATTAGTACACAACACTATTTTACACTTGTAGCTACTTATACTTATTGAAAAATAGTAAAAATTAGACTTTTATGACAGAATAAGCCAAGAGGTTGACAATATAAAAACTGACAAAAAAACCCAAAAGGCAACAAAAGTTCTACAAAAAAGGAGAAGGCCCCCAAAGCCACAGCTTAATGGCATGGGGAATGCACAGTCTGGGCGTGTTTTCATCTTGTCACTCTTCACCATGTACTCCCAAAGACATACAGCTTAGATAGATAGATAGATAGATAGATAGATAGATAGATAGATATAGATATAGATAGATATAGATATATATTGATATATATTGATATATATTGATATATGTTGATATATATATATATATAGCCAAATAACATAGAAGAGATGAAAGCTTTGTGAACCTTAGAATTATAAATTAAAGAAAGTAAAAATGTATTTTCTGCTACTAAAGAAAAATGCAGCTGAATAAGATTAGAAGAAAATTATTTCAAAAATAAGAAATTATTTTATAAGGCCAATGACCCTATTCTTGGGGCTCAGGGGCTCAGATAGTCAGAACTCAGTTAATGCTGAATTCTCCATGTTATCAGGTGGAGACAAAAATTTACTTTTGCAAACAATCAGTTTCTATGACTTAAATATCTTATATTTGAGAATAAATAAAAATGTAAGTAATTTATTTTAATGTAATTCATTTTGAGCAAAACATATCAATGAAATATTGATCCTTAAAGAAATCTTAGCTCATTGAGGTTAAGGCTAATTCATTGATGTCCAGGGAAAACTTAATTATGAAATGACTGATAATATATTATCTGTGCTAAAACCCCTATACATTTGATAGAGGAACACAGGGAAAATTTTTAAATAAAATATGTTATATGTATATAAATACCACACACATATTTGTATAATTGAGATGCTACATCCTATGTACTGATACCCAAGATTTTTGCTGATTTAGACACACTTTCTAGTTCAACTGAATGCCAATTAACAATATTTAGAGGATAAGTAATTTCCCTTAATCCATCTTAAAAATTAAATCACTCTACCTCTAAAACAGCTTAAAAGAGTAGGTAAAAGCAGTCTGCTTCTCGTCTAAGCCTTCAGTCCTACCCCACAATGGGACAGGACTATTGTGGTAAGATTTCTTTGCTGTGCCTACCAGTAGGAATAAATAAAAATCTGTCGTCAAACTAACCTGATGCATTTTCTAGGCATTGTAGGTGGAAAATCTTAAACAATATGCCATCCTAGGGTTATACTCACTGAGAAAATTCCAGGTCCCCTCACTCTGATATTCTGCAGTTCTCGGTCACCTCTCATACATAATGTGGTACACATTTGAAAACTGACAAAACTTGAACATCTTGCATTGATATAGCACTGGCAAAGCATATCGTATGGAAGAAAGTAAGGGCTTGGAAGTTCAGCAGTGGGTTATTTGGGGACAAAATAAATTTTCTTTATACATAGAAAATTTTTGATTCTTTATGAGGCCTTCGCATGATGAAACAGAGCCATCTTGACAATTTAGCAAATCCCTCATTTTCCTGATTCTTCAGGTGGTAATGACTTTAAGCTTGAGTTGCAAGAATAAATTATCATCACCCCCAACCTGTAACCAACTAGGGCTAAGGAGTGGTCATTCCTCACTTCATAAACACAAATGTATTACTTTTCTCCCTCAGTAGCAATTTGTTACATTTATACTATCTTTTTTTTTTTTTTTTAACTCTGGGGAAGAAATTGTCAGACTGTCCTGTTTACAAGCCTTTAGTGATCACCAAGTGGTTCCTTTTTTGTAGTCATACCGTGACTAGAATACATGTTAAAGTAACAGCAGCATGGAAGCTGGTACTTCTATGATTATATTCTAAGCAGTGAGAAAGAGTTCAATATACTGAGTGCATTACGTAAGCATAATAAAACATATATCTGGATAGACTTTTTATAGGAAAAAATAGAAAGTCTTCATTTTACTAGTTTTATTAATTACTCGTATTTGGCAGCAATCATTTAAGGATGCCTTTAAAGAGGAATTTCTATTGTATTTCCATAGAACTTTATCAAATACACAGAATCATATAATATGAAAAAACAACTCATATAATACTTGCTTTCTTCATCAATTAATGTCATTTAGGGTATTAAATCAGCATTAGATACAATAGGAGTGCAAATTTATGCTTTTAATGTCATGTTCATTGTATTTGAGTATGTAGGAAATATACTTTTATTTCAGTAAATATTTAAATATTATATTATGAGAGATTCCTAAAATACACAAAAGTTAAAAAAGTAGGATGCATATTCTCAAAACTGTCCCCAATGTTCAATAATTGCCAGCAAGTTATCAATCTTTTACCCAACTGTATTTTCACACATGTATTTTACCATGTAGATAAAAACTCCTATTCACAAATACATAATTTAAGTGATTTCCAGATAATGATATTTATAAGGAGGTTGGGTACATCTTTGGTGCATAATCTTATATGCTTTTTACATAGTGAACTAATATTTTTAAACTGATGGCAATGCCCAAATTTAATTCTGTCTACAACAAAAAAAAAAAAAATCTTAACTGAAATACTGGATTATTTCAAGTATAATATTATAGTTTGAACCAAATTATTCATTACTTATTAAAATAATCTTTGCAATGGGTTGAAATGGTATTCCATTGTTTGTTCAAGAGATAATATAAGGTTATGAGTGTGGCAGTTTCTTCCATTCATATGAAACAATAGTCATTGCTCAGTTAACACAATAAATGCTAGTGTTAATACAATGTTAAAACACGCATGTAGTTCAAAAGAAGACACATTTGAAGAAAATGCAATTACTAATAAATATTAACACATAATTTGTTTCAAAGAAGATAAGACTTGAAGAGTGAAATAGTAAATATCACGCTGCTTCCGTCGGGGTTCAGTGTTAGGGAACGACAGCTGCTGCTCGTCATCAGAGCACCAAGGACCGTGTGGAAAAGACACTCTTGCTTAGGATACATTTTGCAATCCCAAAGAACAGCCTTTGAGATCAAAGTCAGATCAAGCCCCAAACGAGATGAGATTGTGAGTGTTTCATAGAAAACGATTCCTCGTGGTCCCAGAGCACCAGCTGCTGCAGGATCAGCAGTGACCTTGGCTCGTCCACGTTGCCACAGCACTACTGCACCTGCCACTCATGTGAGTCAGATGTCCTGATGCAACTCCTGTCATCCACCTTGGAGTCATCCTTAAATTTTTCTAACTTTTGTGTTAAATTATCTGTATTAAATTGGCACACAGAAAAGATTACCTGTCTTTTCTTTTTTTTTTAAGTTTGAAGGAACTTAAGGTATTTGGTACTTGGCATTTTTTTACTACAATACTGTATTAGCGGTTCCTTCCACACGTAATCTGAAATGTATTGTAATTATCTCAACTCTAAGAATATTCTAATTTAATTACTTCTTTGATGCATAACTACTTCAGGTGTATATAAATTGATTTTAAATGTTTTGGGTTTCTGTAACTATTTTTATTTATTATATGTTTTTAAAAGTATTTGTTCCTTTATTTATTTGTTACTTTCTAGGATGGCTTTCTTTGATATGATAAGATTTGTAATTCAGGTCTAGATTTTGTGATGAGCATTTCCATTGTATGTGGCCGATGCTTTGTACTTGTCCTCAATATGACACCGAGAAATGCTACATTCGAGAAATATGAATTGCAATGTCCTCTATGTTTCTAAAATTATATTTGTTCATCTCACTGTTGAAAAAATGGATGGTCAAGCTATTTTTACATTTTTTTTGAAACAGGGTCTCACCATATAGCCCGGGTTGGTTGCAAACTAACACTACATTGATGTAGGCTAGCCTTTGATTCACGGAAATCCTTCTGCCTCAGCTCTTGAGTGCTGGGGCTACAGGCATGCTCCACCAAGCCAAGTGTATGTGGTGCTGGGAAATCAAACCCAGGGCGTTGCACTTGCTGGGAAAGTGCTCTAACTGCTGTGCCATTTCTCTAGCCTCTAATTTTACATCTTTTTTTACTCTACTAAAGTATGATATGTAAATATGCTAAAAATGTTCCACTATTATAAAACTATTAATTTGTCATGCGAATTATATACATTTTATTCAAGTATTTTGAAACTAATTTATTTGATATATTAAAAGTTTATTTACTTACAATTCTTTAAAGCAATTGAAATTTTGTCAGTATTCTCTGATAGGCATGTTTGTATGAAAAGTTATATGTAATCCTATAGATAATACACGAGAAATTCAGTTATAAATGCATTGCCTGTCTGTTCCAAATTCATCTTTGATGTTTGCCTTTTCATATATTTTTCTCTGCTAGTTGGCACTGTTTTAAGCTTAGTGACAGGGGACCCTTGAAAGTCATTGTGGAAAGAAAGGATTCACTCAATTGGCAAGCTTCTGCCACCATCTGTGGCATTTTGTCTTGCCCCTGGCTTCTACAGAGCACACAGCTTCTCCAATATTCAACTTTAAAAATTCCTTATCAGTATGTGGTTATAATACATAGCAATTACTTTCTTCCTTGGGAACAGGTACATGCACATCTCATCTTAATCACTTTTACCTCCTTCTACTCTCCCAACACTACCAGATTCTACAGAACACAGGGGTCAGCAGTGCCAGCATCCAGCATCTTCTCTCCAGAGTCTACTATACTATAGGGAGTCTGTATAAGAGTTTCTGTGGCCATTCCTGGTACTCAAGAGGGTAATATTTCTGCAAGTTTGATTACTGCAACACAATAGTGACTGCCTTCTCTGCTCTCCATCGTGGTCTCCAACAGGGTCTCAGATCTGGCTTGCCAAGAGTTAGTCTGTGGATACATTATGCCAGTTCTATTGGTCCCGTTGATTGTGGATATTCATAAATCTGTGGTTTTGTATTCTGGGGGTTATATTTATGTGGAGGACCCTGTGTAGTAGCTCATGGGCTGAACCTACATCGTTCCTACACATATATACAAACTTTGGCTCTCTGTGTATGACCTTGGCTTACAGGTGGCTATACCTTCATGTTTTTCCAGCTGTTGCTACCTGGTTTCACTGGCTGGGACTCAGCAAGTTTGCAGATCCCAGTAGCTGGGTGATGATTCAGTGCTGACCCTTGGCAGAGACATGTCTCCTAACTCATAGCCCACCTACCTGATCTTCCAATCGATCAGGCAAATCTGCTTTATCTTCTTCTGCCCAATTTCTGAACCATAATCCAGCTAAACAAAAGCCCAATCTTTGACCCCCATGCCAGCAATCCAACCATGCTAAATTAAAGCTCCATTCACCCCATAATTGGCCTTTTTCATCTCACATTTGCTCTTTATTTCTATCTCCTTTTTCTTACCGCCTTTATCCTTCATTCCTTACTTGTCCTGCTACCTAGGCTTGATGTAATGGGGGTAATAAATTTTCATTCCAAATTCTTTTGCTTCTGGTACTATTTTTGGGTCTCCATCTTTAACCTAACAATTTATGTCTTCTTTTAGTTCCTCATAAACCCAATTTTTGTTGCTAATAATTATTAATATCACATTTCTCTTTTAAATTATTTTTGTTTTTTATTTTTTTCTGACTAAACTGACACTATATCCATGCAACTTAACTTGGGATGCCGGAGCAAACACCATAGATGGAGATACCTAAACCAGTGGTTTACTTTCTCACAATTCTGTGGGCTGAAGATTAGTTTTATTTGAAGTCTGAGACCACTTTGGTAGCATAAGCTGGATTCTGTTGTAGGCTCAATACCTGGCCTGCAGATGACTAAAATTTCCCCAATGTCCTCACATACTCTAAAATCTCTCTCTCTCTCTCTCTCTCTCTCTAACCTATGTATATACTAGATCTGATGACAATTTACATTTTTAATAAAGATTTTAAACTCATTTAACCATAATTATCTCCCTAAAGGCTCCATATCCAGGGACTGAATTCACAGTTCGGTGGTTACAATGCCTAGGAAGCACAAGGCCCCTGATTCTGTCCCCAGAACTAGTATTCGGGCACGGTAATGTGTCTCACTCAGGAGGCTGAGGCAGTAGCATTGCTCAAAGAGTTTTAGGAAACTCTTTGTGTTGTGGTTAGGATCTGGAGTGTCCCTCAAAAGTCTCATGTATTTTGATGTTATGAATTGCCTATAGAACCATGTGATGTTGGTAGATTAGGGTCTAGTCTGGAGAGGTGGATTACAGTTAAGACTAAAGGCGTGTGAGTTAGGATTAATGGTGTGTAACGGCCACACCTGGATGCAAGAGGGACTAATTACTGGGTGGAGACCTGAGAGGATACATAAGATGCACCTGCCTTCCTGTGGACTAGTCTCAACTGGTCTCAGCCTGCATTCCTGTTTGTGATGTCCTGAGAAGCTACCTCCACCCCTGTCTCTGTCTTGTACTTTGATTGCTGCCAGCTGCCCCTGAATGGACTATGACCTTTTGAAACCTTTTCAAAATTTGTGGGTGTTGGGTATTGAGTCACAGCAACAAAAAAGTAAATAAGACACTTTGTCCAACACAGTTATAATGGGGTGTTGGAGCTTCTACATGTAAATTTCCAAGGAGTGAGAACCTTAATACTCTTTATAGCATCAACTTTTTATTTGAACTTCTTTTTTTCCTGGTGTAACAATTTTACTTTAAAAATGTCTACTTTAAGAATTATAATCACAACCAGGTAATCAATGAAGCTTTTCAAGTGTTTAGATATTGCTAGGTAGTATAAATACTTCCAAGACCTTTTCTATATAAACTTGTTCAACCCAATTTTAATGATTTTTTTTTTTTCAAAAATCGCAATCATTCTCCTTTGTCTCATACTTAGTTGCAATCCGAACTGGGCATTCTTAACAAAATTGCAGGGCTAGGTTGTGTGTACATAGGTCCGGGATTTCAATTCTTCTGCATGGACTACCATTCCTCAAAAGACCATTAAGAGCTAACGTAATGACTTTCTCTATGGAACATGATTTTGTTTAAAGCAATCGATGGTTTATTTTCACACTTTTTTTGTGGATCCAGATTTAAACATGTAGACTCAGATCTTAACAAAGCCCTTCTCTCTCTCTTGTGGCTTGTGCACATACCTATAAAAGTCTAGTTTCTAGATCACCAGGGAATAGCAGACATTCTCAGTGGCTATTCTAGTCCGACTGTTTGGAATACTTTTGGGCTTCCATTTTTCTTGGCAGTATTACTATTAGAGGAATTCCTTTCAATTTTCATCTAGTCATTTCAGTATTTTGCAATTGTCTTTTTCTATTTTTTATATCACATTTTCAATGACACTATTCCAAAGTGATTTCTCTTACTTCTTTGTCCACAGAATTCATTTCTTATCATCTATATAGTTCTTTGGTTATTTAGAATATATTGTGCATTTCTGGCCTTTTGTGTTTAACACCTTTTAATCTTTAATTTTCTGGATGTCTCTTGCTATTTTAAAGCACAAATATTTTTTGGACAAAAATAGCTTAACTGTAATCAATAGTTTAAATGAGATAAATATTTAAACCAACATAAATATCTTTTTAAAATGCTAGATTATAAACTACTTTAGGTAGCCAGTCATGTATTGCTAATATTTTTGGCCTTGGTGATCAGTAACATATGTTAAATGCTTATTGAACAAAATTTAATTTATAGCAGTAATGGTTTCTTTGATTTTCCCCATAGCGTCATTCTAGATAATCAAAACATAGCAATGAACGTCTCACAATTGCCCTTTGAACTGTTAGTTTTTAAAAGTGCACATATGGATATCATTTTAAAATTCTTCATTTTGTAGTATATTATAACATGTCTTCTAATATCTGTCTTTAAGTATAAACTATATAAACAATTTTAAAAGTAAAGTAGAATATTGAAGTTGCAGTGTGTGTGAGATACCTAATTAAACTCAGGTATTTTATAGTTAAACGAATAGAAATGAATAACTTCAACTACTTTTGTATGTTTCATTTTCAGCCATTTTTTTGTCTCTTTGTTGCATTCCATCTATATTTTCTGTAATGACCTGGTTGGCATATGTTACTCTGCCTTACCAATATTCCCGTCCATGTCAATCTATGCATAGAATGCAGTGATAATGGTATGGGAAATGGAAGCCTACCCACTGTGTTGGGCATTTTCTTAACCTGCAGTACATAATTATATCTTACTAGGGGGTTTTATCCCTGTGTTTGCAGTTATAATTCCCTTCCTATAATGCTTCTACTAATCTTAATTACATCTTTAGACTTAGCTTTACATTGAGTTAATCCAAAAATACTCTTTTATTCTACCTTAAAATCATAACAGAAAAAGGTTATCTTTCTTAAAAGGTAAACCTTTAATATCCTACAGGAAAATGTTAGCTTATGGACAAAATTCAGAAAAATCCAAATGTAAACTATTTTTACAACTATTTCCTATCGCAGTCTTGAAATGTCTCCCTGAATTACAGTATTTCAATGGTGATCCCCTTCAAAGTCTTCATGGTTTCCTCCACAATTGCTTTTTGCATAATTAGAAAATTAGCTAATATTAAAACATGAACATTTTTGTATCCATAATTATTATACATCATACTTATAGAATATGTTTCTGAATAAACTAACACCTATCAATAATAATATAATGCTTGATATAATTTGTATTTCTGATTTATAATGCTTTTGTCATAAAAACCTAAATGTATTTATAAATCTTTTGTAGAACTGAAGTTTTATACAACTGAAGTATTATGTGAGATTAGTATCTAATATACTAATATATGCATGTAGGTCAGAGATATGTTACAGAAAAAAATCAAATATAAAATATTGACTCAAAAATACTTTTTTTGAGTTAGGGTCTTTTTTTTGTAGTTCAAGATTCATCATGAACTCACTATGTAGTCCAATATGGCCTTGAAGTCATGGTAATTTTATTGTCTCAGTATCCTGAATACTGGGATTACAGGTGTATGCTATCACGCCCAGCAAGAATATTTTTTATAAAAGACATAAAGGAGAAAGAGTATGGAATTCTCTTTCCATAGTATGAAACAGCTAAATTTCCTATCATATATTTAAAAATAAAATGTGGGATTTGATCATTTGCAAATACTAAAACAAAACTACAAAATATTTAATGTACATGTAAATATTACAACATAATTGTTACATGGTTTTACCTTTAGTAACAACTTTCTAACTTTTATTGTTTTTGTAGCAAATAGGAAAATAGACATAAAAACGATACGTTCACAATACAAATGGTGATAAAACAACCCTGCTCTTCTGTGGGAGGTTTTGCATCTGTACACACTCTACTAAGTTCTTTCATGCTCACTAAACTGCCCATTTATGACCTACACTCGAGGTTTAGCCACACGTTTCTTTAGAAGCTCGTCATCAGATGTAAGCGGTCCACTGCTTCATCTGCTCTGCTCTGCTTCAGGGTTTTGTCCGATGCTGAGTTCTTCTGCAGCCACAGTATAAATTCGAAATTTACCTAATAGTTTCCTATTCTAGAATTGAACTCTTCCTATCAAATTTGCATAATACGGTAAACGTGATTACCCTCCTTCCAGTGTTACTAGCATTTCAGGTAAGGCGAAGAGCAATTCTATTTAACAGGGCAAATTGTAGAAGATTTGAAGGTGTGCTCCTGGACGAATCGACACGTTCATCAAGTTCCTTAGTCTCAAGTGAGTCACCCAATAGAAACAGCATTTATCTTCCTCTAGGCTCTAGAGATCAGCAAACAGAAAAGCAAACACAACCAAACACGAGTACAACAAAAATAAGAAACTAAAGTATCTTGCAAACATTACATGTAAGTACTGCTAAAATTATGTGAAAGTGAAACCCTAAAAGGACCCAGGAGAAGTTATAAAGATGAAGGCATTTAAAATGGGGGACAGAGGTCTGGGGATAGGGCTCAGCAGTTAAAGCTCTGGGAAGCACTAACTCAAGCGCTAAGTATCCACATTCCATTCCCCAGCACCGCGTGGTGTCACATGCCTGTAATACCAGCACTTGGGAGGCTGAGACAAGCAGGAGGCCTGAGCTAGCCCAAGGCCAGCCCAGCCTCCATAGTGAGTTCAGGACCAGTCTGGGCTACAGATCAAGACCTGTCTCAAATAAATAAACAAATAAAATAGGGAGAAAGAATAAATGTCCCGGTACTAGGAGCTGTCAAAAATCTGAATCGAACACATTTCAGAATAAGGATGAGAGGATAGTTCTTAACACGTTTATGTGGGATGTCTAATGTGAAGCAGTATCTTGTAAAACCAATATTAATTAGTATCTATTTAGGAGGCAGGAACTGGAACAAAGACTTATAAGGCTTTAAATTATTAGTTGTAGCAAAACAGCAATTTTAAGAACAAAATGAAACTTAAAGATGATCTTATGTCTAAGAAAAACTTCCAAAATATGGATACCTTTTTTCAATCTGTGATTCAGGCCTTGTTAGAGATGTGGATGCAGACCACTAGTTGGTTTTCCTAGTTTTCCTAATTGCTTAGTCAAGCACTGGTTGGTAATCACTGAACAATGTAATGCACCAAGTAAAAATGAAGAGTTATTGGAGAGAAAAATGAAAAAGAAATAATTTGTTATTTTATGTTCAATGTTGTATATCAAAACAGAAATCCATTAAAATAGACATGCACATGGTTTAATGATTAAAACAACAGTATTGCTTAAAGCTAAACATCAATACTAACCCTATTTAGTTAAATTTGAGTAAAAAATGAGACATAAGAGAATTAAGAAGAAAACACAAAAATTATTATTTGCGTATTTTTAAAATCTAAAATTTGTTATTTTTGCAAGGAGTGAAACTCTAAAAATGACAATTAGCCTGAGCTCACCCAGATAATATAACAAAAAAGTCAATATGTATATTTGTAGAGAGATATGTAAATACATATATATTTCTCTCTACATGTAAACATAATAGATATGTGAAAGTTTGATAATGTAATTAAAGAAGAGCTTTAAACAAATCTCTACTCTAGATTCAAATAAATTCAGATTATCATTATTAAACACATGGTGCAGCTGTATGTCCAAAAGCTGTTTCTCCTCAATATCTGACTATTAGCTTCTGAGCAATCGATGAGGTAATGATTTTCATTGATGCCAAAACTCGTGCCCTTACTACGTTCTTTGAGGTACAGTGGGTTCATTGCTTGAATACGACTTCTCAACAGAAACCTTGTTAGTGGATTTCTTACATTTTGTGCTATTGCTCTTCACTTTATGATGGAAGATAAAATGTTTCTAATTAATTTTTAAAATAGAATCACATTGCTATGATTCCTGGACCCAACTCAGTGGCATGTTGCTTAATCCATAATCATTGTCTTCTCCAATTTTACATTCAATTTCACTTCAGTTAGCTACTTCTGTGTTAGTTCTTCAAGCACATTTTTTGACTATGTCCTTGTATCTCTTGAGTGTATAATTATCGTATTCCTTTGCAAAGATGATCACTTCCCCAACTGTGTTACAGTGTGTGTGTGTGTGTGTGTGTGTGTGTGTGTGTGTGTGTGTGTGCGTGTGTGTGTGTGTGTGTGTGTGTGTGTGTGTGTGTGCGTGTGTGCCTAATCTGACCTGGTAGAAAGTCAAAGAAGTGGGGATAGAACCGAGTGATATCTTACTTTTTTTATTTTCCTGCGGCACAGATTTTTTTATCTTTGTTTAAAAAAGGAGAGACAGTGGTATATTTTATTATTCTATTTTGCTTAATTCTGTTGGACAAGATGTCTAAGAGAAATCTAAAATTTCAAAATTTTCAAGATTGATTCGATTCTTTTCAATCCATTTTTAGGGTCCCGCTTTATTCCAATCGGGGCATAACTTTGCTACAGAAGATTTGAGAGGATTGAGAAATCAACCGGTTCTGAAGACAGGTAATCTTACATTTAAGTCTTGCTGTTATCATGAAATATGGATCAGTTGCTTTTCAGTCTTATGCCAGACGCTATCAATGTTGCATTTGCAGGTAAGGTGAGGTTTTTTTTTTTTTTTTTTGTCTCTCTGCCAGCTGCCTGGTAAGTGATCTAACACAAAGTTCCACTGTGGAGTCGACTTCTTACAACAACTTCTAGTATCAGTTGTTGTGGGGAATAGTCTTTGAGACTTTAGATATCAGTGCAGGTGATAGATCAGTGATTAATCTCAGGAATAGTGCCAAAAAGAAATCAGAAAAAGAAGAAGAAATGAAAGAGGTTGAACATAAAGGGAAATTGAACTTCAGTGAGTTTGCAAGAGACCTCAGCCTATCCGTTACTGATCTCCAGAGCCTGGATGGCCTTTCAGAATTTCTCCATTAGAGAAAAAGAAAGAAAGGCTTTTGAACATCCATATCCACTAATCATTTATATGCAGGTTACTGCCAAGGAGAAGTTAACCTTGGATTTAAATCTTCCTCCACAGAGGGAAAATACTGAAGAGGGCTGTGTTGTGTCCCTTTCAATCAATATTCTGACATCTGGCAGAATGAGCAACTCACTCTGGAAGAGAATTCTGAAAGACACACTACATCATCGCAGTAATTGGGAAAAAATTGTCCAGCACTCTAGAGAATAAATTTTAAAATCAGAAGAGCTGGACAAATTTTAAGAAAATTGTATATTGTTAAACTTGACCTCAAAAGAGATAAGAGGTTTAAACACAATTTCCAAAAAAGAATTCAAAAAATCATCTAATCAATACCAAAGCAGACTTCAAAGAGCTGATAATTCCAATGAGTTTTAGGATAATACTATCTGTATTTAAAAATCATTCAAAACTTATTAGGTAGCTAATTAGCATTCATAATATATACATGATATTCTCTGCAAACATGAAATTGACTTACTAGTAAGGAGACTAGTAAGGAAAAACAATAAAAACACACATAATAATAGACTTTGGTAGGTATATAGAAAAGACTTTTTTGTTGTTTACCAGCACAGCAAATACTTAACCTCTCTTTCATAATAAAGAGTTGTTGAAAATTGAAATACTTGTCTGATAAAATCAATATGACTTGTTTCCTCCATTTCTCTTGCATGCAGCTGGGAACATACACCCGAAGCTTAGTCAGTGGAATAGGCATCTGACAGTGGGGTACCACTCTTAGGTCAGAGGCAAATATTTTCCACAGAGTCCCTCATATTTCCTTTTTTCACAGTGATGACTAGACTCCTTTGCCTATGTGCTTCGGATATCTAAGAAACTATCTGACAAGAAAAGAAAAGTAAAAGAAAAAAAAAAACAGCTATAGCTTCATCAGTCAGCTACACCCACAAACCACATTCTAGAAAAAAAATCTTGTCATTTTGTTGGGCTTCATATTAATTGGATTTTATATGAGTAATAAACATTTACTGTGCCGAGTTCCAGGTGACTATATGTTAAAGAATCAAACATTATATTTATAATACAAGAGATAAGGAGATACAGAGTCACAGAAAGTAGTAACTGGTTAGAACATTTTTATTGTAGTAAAGGTACACAAAAATAACATGAATAACAGGAGTATATTTGAGCACGGACCTGCATGAGTGATGCAAGAAAATCCCCAACAATCCATTTTAAGTATAATTTGGACAGATGATCAGCCTCTTTTGAGACACAAATATTTATATCTCCCTCAAATTAATCAGTGTGGTATTCTATGATGTTGGTGACTCCTCTGAGATTCAATTAGGGTTAGGTAATATCAACAAGGTGACGTTCTTTCCCTTGTGTGGAGAGAAGGGGTAAAGTGGGTAAGAATACCCACGGAATGCAGCTGGCAACGGGAAGGAAGAGAACTCTCACCAGAATCCACCAACATGATCTCAGACGATCAGATCTCAGACTACCCAGCCGCCAGAGCTGTGATAAATGAATGCCTACTGCTTTAGGCACCTGGCTCTTATTATTTTGTTACGGCATACTAAGCTAACCGGAATGTTATATTTGAATTTATTTTAAGAATCTTAAGGAAAACAGAACAAATTGGTCAATTCAAAGACCTACAAGAACAAGTGTCATTAGTTCCAGAGGTGAACATCACAAAACCAGATATAACCTTGGCACCCTAGGTAAGAATTTCAAATTTTATTATATGATACCATTTGAATGTGAAGATTCTGTTGTTAACTTACATAACTGTATAGGGAATGAATTATGAAGGAACAAAAGTGGATTCAATCAGCTCTTGTAAATTTATCATAGTGAACCAAGTTAAAATACTACTGTTTTTTCTTAGATTAAGAATAAGAAAAATATGAGATATAATTAAATGTAGGATATATGTGGAACTCCTTATAGATCCATTGGTTTACTGTTGTCTTGAAATTATTAATCAATGAATTTTATATTGAGAGATATGAGCACAGACAGGTCACCCTAGACCTTCTACCTCTATCTTAGCTAAGGGCATATGAAGATACTCCTACTGCAAATCTGAAGATTCGTGGAATATACAGGACACAGAAGAAGAAAATCAATCTTATGATTTGAACAGTAATGTTTTGGCACCTCTGTCTGTGTGATGTCCCACATACAATAAAAGACAGAAATGAGGCACATCTGAAAAGAGAAAAGATCTGGAGCTATAAAGCAAGCTGTGGTCCAGCAATAATGAACGATACAACAAGAACAAGAACAAGAAAACATTGTGTGTTATAAGTACAAATGAAAACAAACCTGAGCCCAGTACTGTAGGCTTGTAGTCACAGAACTCTCAGAGGCTGAGACAGGAGAATCACAAATTGAATCGCATCCAGGAAATTTAGCAAGACCCTGTTTCAAAAATTAAACATCCACACTGGGCTGGAGTTGTGGCTCAGTGTGAAGGCTCTGAGCTCATTCTACATTACCAAAAAAGTAATAAAGGAAAGGAAGGAAGGAAGGAAGGAAGGAAGGAAGGAAGGAAGGAAGGAAAGAAGAAAAGAATAGGAAATTTACATCAGAAATAGGATGAAGAGTCCCCAAGGAAGACTCAAATAATAAGGACTGTGGAGCAATGAAGATGCCAGGTTGGTTAGCCTCATAACAGAGTCAGAGCAAGAAAACTTTTCAAGAAGTTGGAAATTTGAATAATTCAGGAATTACTGAAAAGTAGGGTAAAGTGACAAATACTTTTTCTTTTAAACTATTGTACTTGAATCGGATTTGGAAAGCTGAAAGAATATTGATTTTTTTCACAAAGAAGAATTTTGCTGAAGGTTTGTGGTTGAAGTTAATCTTGGTTATTATGGGTTTATGAAAGAAAAATAGGTTAGGTAAAAAAGCCAGCCTCTCTAGACAATGTTAACAAGGCATATGCTGGAAAGTAGTGGTGAGTAATGAATCACACAGAGTATCTATACAGGGGCTAGGAGAGAGTTTTGATATTTCAAGATATAAAATATTCAATGTGTTTATATAATGATGAGAATTGTGCTCGAACATAGAATAAAGAGTGACGAGGCAGGAAGAAAGAAGTAACTTCACAGGAAACAGCCTTGATTAGGGAAAATGATCAGTCTCTAAAGCACAGGTAATTGTCATGGCCCTTAAAAAATGGTTTATTCATTTTAAGTGAAATGTAGAATACGGGTGAATACTTAGGGGAATACAAGCAAATATTTTGTGTTTGGGAGAAGACTGGGTGACATTTTTCTGATAGTTGTATTTTCACTGAGGAGAAGAGGCTGTGGGAGACATTTGAAAGTTAGACAGAGAGCACAGGTAGCAAGCTTGAAGAGAGTAAAACACATTTGTAGGAAACATACAGATAGCAGCAGACAAAACTGGTGGTTACTGGAAATCTGGTTATGAATTTACAATGAGCAGGTCTCAGTCAGTGGATTAAGTTTTGTTCCAGTCATAACTAATGAATGGAAGAGTTGGGTCCAATCTATATGGAGAAATGTCCAAATGAGTTCATGGCAGAGAGCAAATCTTGTGAATGCAGAGTAATGCAAAGACTTATTAAAATTGATCAAATACCGTAAGCTGTGAACAGAGAGATGAAAACACAACAAAGGAAAATGGACAATGAGAGAGTGGAGTGATTAAAAAAAATATTTGAACATCTTATTGGGGGTCAATATTGGCTTTTATGGGTAAATAGAAGAAACTTGAGAGCATCGTGCTTATGAAGTGAGTCAGAAGCAGAAGGTGAAATATTGAATAGTCTTTCTGATATGAGAGACCCAAATCACAACTCCCATGGAACTTAAAAGGAAAAAAAAAAGTGAAACAGGGGGATCAGGTAGGGGAGGAGGGAGGAAAGGGAGGGTAGGAGGAGGGACAAAAGGAGAGTGGGAAAGTCCTTGTCACCTTGACAAGATATGTATTTGCACAAAATGCTAAACTTCACTATAAACCTTAAATTTTGCACTTATACATATCAATAAAATGGAGGAAAAATATTTGAGTTCTACTGGAAATCATTTGGTATGCTATGAAGTAACAATGTGAAAATAATGCTTTTATTTGTGATATTTTTGAGGCCAAACTTGATCTGAATGTCTGAAACCTTCAGTTTAAATTATTGTAGAGGGGAAAAAAATAGTAATACAGTAAACAGAAAATCCAACTAGATGCATTTAGTTCCAAATGTTTCATGATCAAATTATGGGTAACTATTGTTGCTAGGAAGACACAATGAAATGAGTATATTTACTTTCATTTTTTACCAATGATAATTCTTTAATAAATAATGAAACAATCAAAACCCTAATTTTAAGGCTTTTTGAGAAAAAATATAGAAGGATAGTACCTGAAGAAATCCTCTGGCAGTATCTCAAAACTTAGGCTTCATAGAATGTAGCCTTTCAAGTAGTTCCCGTGGTATTGATTTTAGGGTCATGCCCCATCTGCTTTAGAATATGAAGCACTCCAGGTCACATGACTCTGCCCTGCAGGCCATTTTAGATGCTGCGATGGCAGACATCATTCTCTTTTCAGAGTAGTACAAATTTGACAATTATTAACTTTGTTTGTGGATCCAGCACATCTTATTAGTGTGACAGGATCAATATAGAATGCTGGGATTTATAATGCGCTCACTGAGGACACAGGGCTTAAATACAGTGGGCCTTTATAAGAGTGCTCAGCAAAGTCACTATTTGTGCATTGAATTCAATAAGTTTAGGAAACAAATGTTATGTCTGTCAACATACTTCAGCGCTGTCAATAAATAAGAAAAAGAAGAGGTTTATTCTGTGTGAAATGCTCACTTAAATTTTATTACAGGCATTGAGTCATTCTCTATCACTAGCAAATCTAACTGATTATTTATTGTTCATTTTTCATTCAAAAAATAGTCTTGATAGATCAAGATTTCTTTTTAAAAAATACCTTTGAGATACTTAAGAGTATCCCTAAGAGACTGGGCTTTCTTTTGAAGCTTTCAAGTCCTCTTGACAAAGAAAATAAAAATGTAATGTTAATATTACTAGACAGCAAGTAAAAACCAGTAGGCAAATATGTATGCACTTTCACTACAAGAAAGTGAAAATAAATATTATGCATAATATATATATATATATATATATATATATAATATAATATATATATACATATATAATATTAGATGTTCTAGCTAGAATGCAATATCGCCATGGAGGAGATTGGAAAACTGGAAAAAAATCTGTAAAAAGTTCACTAAAATATTTAAGATAAAAAGACACCTATCTTTATCATTAGTGTATAGCATTGAATGAAATTAATGAAAAATAAAGGAAAAGGTAAATAGCTGAGTTTAGTGGATTGAAACTATTTACAAGAAAAGTTTAGATAATCAGTGATTTTATCTTTATTTTTTCTAATGGTTAACTTTTAACTTTGAAGTTTAACTAGAAAGCCATTGAATAAAAATAAATACATCTTTTCCATCGTAACTTAGATAATAAGATGTGATTAATGATTGTCTACCACACTAAACATGCCAAGTTTCCAAAGACATTGAGCCATTTATGTGACAAACCTTCTCTAGCCTGCGCTATGCTAGTGGATATTATTTTCTTGTATGAAATAAAATCACATTTAAAATTCAAAAATATTTCAAAATAAAAAATATATTGCTTTAAAAATAAAATTAGTAAAAAAAGCAAAATAGAAATTGATGTATACTATGAGTTGGTTAAACCACGGTCAGTTTTGTCCATTTTATTATTTTTCCCCATTTTGTTGATATGCATAAGTGCAAAATTTTTACATATGTAGGTGCACAAAATGCTAAGCTTCATTGTCCATTTATTTTTATCTCATAGGACAAAAGGGTGGTAAATCAAACCCATGCCAACAAAAGCACTTAATTTCAGAAAATAATTAAATAAAATCCCCAGCCACAACAAAAATGCTTCTTTAGGGAAGTGGCTTTCCAAATGGCAGGAGTGAGCAGCACTGCAGAAAGGCCATAGAGATTTGTCTTTAAACAGATTTTTACAGAATGATTATGCCTTTACTCACTACTGTGCTTATAATGAGATTAAATTCAACTTTTTGTGTACTAATTGTATTAAACTGTGTACATGAAAGTGATGGAAAAGGAGCGATTTGGGGATTAAGACAAAGCAATCAAAGGTTTGGGAGAATTACATAAAATTAATGCATGCCATTTTTAAACTGTGTTATGTGCCTTCCTCCGCATAGAAGGAGCAACCTTCTTTCACTTTCTGAAAAAGCGAAGCAGTAATAAATCTTTTAAAATAGAGCCAAGATGGTCAGTCTGGACTCAGTTATGGTGCATTTATTTCCATTTCTGTAAGGTGTCTTATTTTATTTTGATTTTTTTCAAGCTTTGGGTTTTATAAGACTTAGAGCTTATCTGGAAAATGCTAAAGTAAAATATACAATCAAAACTCTAATTTAGAATATGTTATTTTATAAAATAAAAATATCTTATCTTCTAAAATCTATTATCCACCAATAATCACATAATTAACAATTAATAGTGTTAGCATACTCTAATAAAATCATGCGAACAGTCCAGATTTCACAAAAAATGTAATAAATGAAATTATATCTATATAAAATCTATTTCATAAAATCCTAAGGTTATATTAAAGAGCAATGAAATTTAATTTCATAGAAATTATCCAGACTTTAAATCATCTAATATTAAATACATGTGCAAAGTGAAAACAAATCAAAATTTCTAGAATATATAAAAATTATGTCTTTTATATCACTAAATGCCATTTACACTATTTCTTAGTATCTTAATTAGTGGTATAAATTAAATGTAAAGCTAAATACAAAGCTAATATCTAATCAGACAGTGTGACTTAATAAAATGGAAAATGGTAGAAGCCAGATGAATCCTGTGAGTTCGAGGCCAGCCTCAACTACAAAGTGAGGTGGTAGATTGCTTTATACTTCCATAAATTGTCTCAGGTTTTCTTTGCCACGGATTTAAGTTATAGGAAAACACTTTGATCTTAGACATTGCTTTCAAGATTTTCCAGGTGAAACCTGTGCTCTTTCTCAGTCTAATCAAGCCCTACTACTAAAGCAGGACTTACTTTTTCAGCAATCTAAACAATGCAACATTAGGTTTTATGGTCTTATTGTGAAAAGGCTCTTCTTTGTAGGCCTTAAGGAACATGGGACACAATTCTCTTTAATCCTTTCTATTAGTGATCTTCCAGACAGTGATTTCCTTTCTCCTACAAAAGCATTGACCAACACTTTGTTGAATTTGGCGGGTCACAGAATAATTGTTGAGGTCTTCTCTCTGCTATTCTCCTTTCTCTGTTACTGATTCATGCACTCAAGACACCTTAGCTTTCCTAAACTGTCTGTTCCCTTTGTTCAAAGAGTGCCTGGCTAGGCTCAAATTGCCTCTCTTGGTCGGTGGTCTACAGACTCGAAGAATTATGTAGTTTAAACACATGAGTTATTTCATTTGATTAGAAAAATTTCCAACATCACTATTGTTACCTGATATTTAATAATTAATGTAACCTAAAGCCCCTGATTTATATATTCTACCTAGATTTTTTCTTGTTCAGAAGACAGAGTAAGACAATTTCCTGTCAGCAGAATTTTGCTTAACAATTTGAACATGAACAAAGCAAATTGTGATATTTCTCCCTAAATCTGTTTTTCTTTGCTTCTCTGGCATTCTTACCTGTCCAGGCATATGCATACAACTTGGAGCAAGAATGTGATACTTTTCTTGACTTTTCAAAGAAAATCTGAAATCAAACACAACGGTGAATTCACTTTGCTCCATCTTCACTACACAGCTAGATTGACAACAATTTTTCCCCTCTCACTTGTGAGGTGGAACAGGCCACACCATCCTCCTCCCTACACGCTGTGTTTCTTCCAGTCTAGGCTCACTTTATTAATTTGAGAAATCCTATTCAAAGTTATTAAGCCATGATAATTTTCTGCAAATGACTGTTCAATGGAATTTTATTTCAATTCCATTCTTAAATACCTTTCAAAAGGCAGAAAGACTCTACTATTCTCTCTCAGTTCTGTGTAACCATTTTATACAACTGTCCTTTTGTTCAGGAAGTAGCAGCAGCGATGACATCATAGCTATCACTTTCCTCCGAAACTTACTGTGAGCTGTGTCTTCCCATGCTGGACTAGTTTTACAGACACCAACACTGATGTCGTGCATTGCATGTGAACACTCTGTAATAATTTCTACCAACTTAAAATGTTAATTTTATCATTGGTCTATACAATTTTTAGATGACAACTTTGATTTTGTTCAAAATTACAACAGAGACTTCTTCAGTATGTATGAACTATTATTTTAGTTTTTGTGTTTTTAAATATTTTAACATATTCCCTAACATAAAATAGTAATATCACTATTTACTATTGAAAATTAATGAAATAATTTATCAGTTACTATTAGTTAATATTTATTATCAGTTTATAACATTTATTATCAATTCTTACTTACAGAAGAAGTGTCAATTATTAGTAATAAACTTGCCTATACAAAATAAGGATATTCATTGCTTTCGTATGTTACACAAGACCAATAATATTAATCACATTAAAGCAAAAGACAGCTTCTCAATCTGACATTTACATATTTCATGGATTTATTTTAGAATTGACTATAAAATGTTCTGAAATAACTTTTTGGAAAGATAGATTTAAAGCCTATTAACAAATGAAGTAACTATGGAATTTGTAAAATACACACTTCAAAACGAGATCAGGATTATGGTTGAGATGTGAAAGGTTTTATGTATTTTTAAATAGATCAAGTATAAGAGAAAGAGGACTTCTAAATCTTATTTTCAAAATACAAAGCTTTCCAATTATGTTAAATTTAAACATGACAGAGAATGATTATGTGATTTAGTAAATAACATTTTAATTAGCTCTAATAAATTATTATAAAATTATAGCTTTTGAAATTCATTGGAGAAAAGTGAAAGTTGAAAAAAATATTTTATAAAAGCATTATACAATTTTTTTAGTAAAACCAGGACAAATTATGATCCTTCAGTGAATTTTTATATTTTCCTAATTTTGTTACACTATTTTGACATTGATTATTTTATTTATGTACCATGTGTCTTTATATTTTTAGATCTACAACCTGACAATGTACATCAAAATAACGTTTTTATATTTAGTTAAGATTTATTAATCTATACTTAAAACTTAGTAAAGAGTGAAATCTCATAATGATGAAACAATTTCACTCATTGGAAGTAGAATTGCAAATTAAATAGGTAAGCTCAAGCTTAATTTTTTAATTTAAATTTTAAGAGCAATTAACAATTACTCTGTTTTCCTTCCCACAAGTGTTATTATAAATTTTAAGTTGTAGCAATACAGTGATGTTTTCACAATTTGTAATTCATCATAGAACAGATTATTTCAAGTTGGCTGTTTTCTTTAGTCTGGTACATTTTACATTATGTGTTTTATATTTGGTTCTTTCAATGGTCATTCAAATTAATATAATTTCTTCATGTAGTCTTAGCTATATTTTAAAATATTTTGTGTTTTTCAAATGTTTTCTCATCTGTGTCATATATATTGCAATGACGATACATAAGTCATTATTTTAATAAAACTGATTTATTACTTCATTACTGTATATAAATTATACATAGTTTTTGTATTACTAGAATTTATCAGGCCAAAAAATAAATATCCTCTAGATTATATAGTAAAAGTTGCAAAGATTTTTATTTCTCTTTTAGATAAGTTATGTACTCAGTGTGTGCATATTTACATGTGCATATATATATATATATATAAAACTATGTGATGAGAGAGGGAGCCTTATTTTTGTTTTGTTATAAAACTTTGTTGTCTGAGCTAAATTTACTGAAAACTTCTCAACTTTCTTCATCATCTATTAGTTCTTGTAATACCACATATGTAGCAAAACTTAAAAATCTTATTAACATTATAAGACTAACTAAAGAATTTTGAAATCTTCACAGGGAAAGATCCATGAATATTTGTTCCTTTCTCTTCCTGCAGGGTTAAATACTTGTAACCTTGACCCTTAAAAATATCAACATTTATACAATTTATTTAAAAATCACCTATCCCTGATATCAAAAATAAAATATGAAATTCTAACATGACTACTTTTTCATGCAAGACAAATTTATAAAAGCCAAATATAGACAGCTTCTAAACAGGAGTATGTATTGCCAAGGGCCATTTGGATATTTATCACATCAATCACTGGCCACCCAAAATTATCCACTTAAAAATTAGGCTGGCATTATCCATAATTATTGGAAACGTACTTGATTTGAATAGCCACCTGTGGCTATGTTGGCTGGAATGGACCAAATAATTTTTCCAGAACCTGTGGGTTAGGAGCCCCTTGTCCCTTTATCTAGCAACAACTGAAAACCCAGACAAAAATACATGAAAAAAAGTTTAAAATGATCTGGATATTAGGCAAGAAATAACTGATCCTTTGGAATTGAGAAGCCAATGAGACAAACTCGATTCCTACTTTACTGCTAAAAAGGTGTTTTTAGATGAGAAGTAGAGTGCAGGAAATTCTAAGACTCGATTTTGGTAATATTTCTTCAACCAAGCTCCCCAGTGGTGCTTTTGGTTATCATTTTCTCAAATGGTAAATTATTTCCTTGTTTCCTGAATATTCTTTAGTTTCTGAACTCAGTATATTTGTCTCTCTCCTGTTGCTTAGCTTGTATTGCTTTAGCAAATGAGCATGAGCCATCTGTTCACGTGACCAACTACCATACCAGATACCTCTCTCTGCTTCCTCACACACCCCATTCACAGCCTTCTTTATCTCACATCTCTGCTGTTAAACTGTGGATACTATCTTATCATTTTTTCTTATCCCCGGCATATTATTTCACTATCACCATTGCTGAGTATATTTTCTAGTATGTTTGGTCTTAATCATTTTTTCTGCCCAAAATTCCTTAAAAACAATCTATATAACTGGAGAGTCAGTCTACTTTAAGTTAAGAAAAAAAAAAAAACAGTGAACCAATGTTATTATCTTTTATAGTCTAAATATTTTCCCACTCCCTCTGATTTGTCTTTAGCTTTCAAATTCACAAAACGAAGAAAAACAATCCTAAAATTCATATGGAAACACCAAAGGCAAACAGTGGCCAAAGTAAATTTGGGTAAAAAAGAAGAAAGCCAGAGAAATCTCACTGCCCGACTTTAATATGTGATAAAGTAGCAGTTGTCAAAACATCATAGTATTAGCAGAGAAACACATCAGTGGCTCAAAATATTGAGCTGTGAAAGATCTCAAATCTATGGAAAATGTGACAAAGTGTTAAGAACACACACTGAAAAAAGGACAGTCTCTTCCATAAATGATCCAGAACAAAATTGGAAATATGCTTAAAGAGCATAACTAGATTTCTGTTTCTCACAATACATAAAATGCTTCACAGATTTGATTGCATTTAAGTGTAAAACTTGAAACTGTCAAACTATTTAGTAATATATAACAGGTATGCATTCTGACCTTGTACTGGGCATTGATTATTTGATAAAGATACCAAAATTGTAGATAAGAACTACTGAAAAATAGTCACAAAACATACTTTTGCACAACAAAGGATACAATCAGCAGAATGGAAAGACAATTGTCAGGATGAGAGAAAAGGTAAGTATAGACGTGTTAAAGATTTAGTGTCTAAAATAGAAAATGAGTTCACATTACCAAACAATTCCATTTTAAGTATATACACATATAAAAGAAGTCAAAATGGGAAAAGTCATATGCACTATATTTATTGACATGTTATTCAAAATAATCAAGATAGTGATACAACCTAAGTGTCCATCAACCACAGAACAACTGAAGAAAATGTGGTATTTAACACACACTGTAAAGTTAGTCAATAAAAATGAAATATTTTTATTTGATACAACATGAATGAGCCTGTAGGATGTTACAATAAGTGAGGGAAGGAAAATACAGAAATGTAAACACTGAAAGATCTCATGTGTGTGTGGAATCTAAAACTATAGATGTCAGAGAAACAGGGTAGGAGCAGTTACCACATGCTGCAGAGGGTAGTGGGACAGCTGGGTAGACACGAACTTACAGTTCGACAGGAAAAAGTCCTGTTGTTGTACTGCACAGTACAATAGCATGATTATAGTTAAAGATAATGAGCTATATCCTTCTAGGAGCTAGAACCACATACTTCAAATGTTTCGTGACACAGAAAGGATATTTGTATGAATGACAGACCAGCAAGTCTGAGTTCATCGATATACAATGTATAACTACTGAACTGTCATGTTGTATCCCATGCATTTGTATAATTATTGTCAATTTAAAACAAGTGATAATTTTACTCAATTAGTTTTATTTTTACAATGCTACAGAGCAATTATAGGGCTTTCTATAAGATGGACAAGTACTCTTCCACTGACTCACACCTCCAGGCAAAGTAGTAGTTCCAAAATATACCAAAAATGTTTTTAAAAAAACGCTGATTACTTCTAAAAGTCAAATACTTAAACAACATAGTAGCTGCAGACTGATTTCAGGACGTGCCTGTACTGTAGAGAGAGACCCTGTTTCAAAAACAAAACAAAACAAACAAACAAACAAACAAACATAAAAACCAATAACATAGTACAGGTACATTCTCTAGTGATTAAACAATTTTATTAAAATTAAATAGCAACATAAACTTAACCTCTGCCTTTTAGCATTATATATAGCACAATAAGATTAATAAATTCTACTTTCCTGACAATTTTTACCTATTCAACTATTTTTGTTGGAATAGTTTTGTTAACTCAATCCAACATGTTGATTTTAATATTCTAAATGTGAATTTAAAATAATATGCTTATATTTGTGATTATATTTTTAAGATTTTTAAACATATAAAAGAGATAGAAAGACTATCAAATCATCATATTTATTTTAAACTGCAAATTAAATTTTATGGAAAATAATACCAAAACAAAAAGTTTTCTCCTCTGCACTGGAGTTTATAAGCTGTCTCATGTTATTAACCTCAGGGAAAAAATACTACTAATGAAGAGAACTGGTGATACTTGAGATAGAAGCAGAAAATCAATTACAGATATGAGATTTAACTAATATATATATATATATATATATATATATATATATATATATATATTTCCCTAAACTTCAATCAAATAATCATCAATTGGAGAAAAGTATCTAGTTATAAAATGAACACAGAAAAATTCACTCTCATTTTTCTGCATAATAAAATCATTTGTCTCCATCTGAAAATTTGGACTAACTAAGGAGACACAGTACATATTTATTATTACTGCATGTTTGCTGTTCCCATCAAAATCCTGTGTGACAGGATAAAAAATGTGTGAAATAAATCACTGCATTACCTAAATTGGGTTTTTTGGAGAATGCTATTTTCATTTGATACAACATGTTTAAAAAATAGCATTAATTTTTGGCAGTGTCATTTTTGTATCCATTACAATTATTTTAAAGATAAAAAAGTACAGAAAGTGAAATACCTAATTCATATAAAAGAATCTTTCAAATAACTCAGATTTTCAAACACATCAGCTGCAATATTTTCTGTTTAATACAAATGCAGAAAATCAGTTACATTTTTGTATTTGCTACAAACATGTTTTCTTTTATCATTCAATGTCATCAAACCGATTAGTTTACAACCACTACTACTCAAGGAAATACTTAAACTTTTGCTCTGAAAACAAGTTCCTAATTTTGAAAAGTATTTTTAAATAAAAAGTCATTACAATTGTTGAGTTAATTGAAAATGACTATAAGACAACAAAATACTATTATATAGTAAGAGAGAAATAATGGAGAAATATTAAGAACGATAGGATTTGAAATGATAAACAAGCCCATTGTATAGGCTAGTGTGTGTGTGTGTGTGTGTGTTTGTGTGTGTGTGTGTGTGTGTGTTTATTTCAATTTTGTCCGACTGCTATCCATTCACTTAACGTGTCACCTTTCCACTTGTGGATGTTTGCATTGCTTATATCTAACAAAGACTGGAAAACTGGTTTTCTAAGTTAGCATTTCAACACCTAGAATGCCCTCCATTATATGCTTAGCACATAACTTCTCTTCACTGTGCCAAACTCCATGAAAAGAATACATTTTGCATGAGTTCTGGGGAATAATTAGACATCCTGTGTCATATATTATTCTTTGCCAGGTGATTTAATCTCCAGAAGACATTGTTAATGAATGAATGCATGATTGTCCTGAATTTTATTTTGTGTATTGGCTTTGTCTTAGTTATTATTCTTGGCATAAGCAGCATTCAAAAGTAACTAAATGACAGAATGCTATCAGAAAGATCATTTTCACTAGGAATATCTTAGTTCTAAAAGAGCATTGAATGAACAATGAAACACCCACAGTAAAAAGAAAAAAAAAAGGCCTAATATAGTTTGGGAATGGCTACTGGATTTTTAAAATCAACTCTTGTGAAAATCAACTCTTGTTATAGACCAGTATCTCTGATTCTAGGAACTGACAAAATTTGTCACACAATCTGCACTAGTAGTTTTGGGGGAGTTAGAAGGAAACAACAATCAAGACGGAACAAAATAAGAACCATGATAACTAAATATCCCTTTCCTTTTTTGGTTGATTCTCTCGCTCCTCGCTGTTCAGCCGAAGACAGCCCACGCTATGGCCGTTTGCTCTGTCAGCTATTCGTCCCACACCCCTTGAACTGTGCCCACTAGCTTTCCTCTGTGAGGTTTTGACAACACCCCTCACCGTGGCAGTTGTGCGCCTGAAACTGTTTTGCTTGAGTTCCTTGGTCAAACTCTTGACAGCTACCAGAAATGCGACATATGAGTGTCGCAAACGGGAAAGAATAAACTGGCATTTACACAGGAACGGTAGTTTTAATAAGCATGGGAAACAACTTCATTGCTTGAATGATCATTGTCTTTATGTAAAGAGAAATATAATCGCCTTCTTTGCAAAAGGAAGGCTATGTTATTTGAGAAATAAAGTGCAAGACTGTTCACTTACAGACAAAAATTTTTCCGATTAAAATTATTGTGCTCTTCCTTACTTTCCTATAAAATTCATGCTCTATATTTTAAAGTCAGATACATTGGCCTATGGTAAGAATTATGAAGGAGAACATGTATGTGGCATGTCCTTAGAATTTAAGCTATTCTCATAGGCAAGGACTCACACGCAAAGAGTTCCATTTAATGAGGAGTAAGCAATAGTTTGCACTTTGCTTCTACTTGGATATTAATTTTGTGCAAATGGTGTGGTATGATGGTGATAGGGATATTAGCAAACTGACATTAAAAATGAATGTAGAATCTTAATGTCTTAGAATTGTCTGTGCAGCCTCAAATTAAGAAAATATAATATATTGTAAACAGAAAATGTGATAAGGTGCTATTAAAGGCAGACACTTCACTAACAATGACCTAATCCTTTTTTAAAAAGACTATTATTAGATTTGAGTTGAATTCTGTTACTTATAAGTACAATAAGATTATATTCTCAAGTGCTCATGTTAAAACACAGTCAACATTAATTTGTTGGTGAAATTTATATCAAGTGATTTTAATCAACAATTTTAGTGCAACATGCCAGTTTCCCACTTAGTAAAGAGAATTCTTAAGGGAAATATCATGTGTCCATAGTCACTCTTGTTTGATGCATAGTAGACTACACATGTTATTATGGAGCAAACTAACACATAGATTCACATGAATATTTTTAAATGTATAGTTTAAGTTAATATAGTTGTAAATAAATTTTATTTTTTGTTTTTATTTCTTGTTGAATCTCTAACTTTTCTCATTAAGAATTTTAATAATATTTGCTAGTGAAAGATCACACGTGGACCAGAATGTAACATTAGAGTGCAATGTGTATTTGTTGTACATATTCTTCACATATTCTTTATTATTTCAAAATCCATCTCTAGCAAAATTAAAATTAAGAATCCAGCTTCAGTAATGGATTTTTTTACTCATCTGTTTTAGATTACTCATATATATATATTTTCTTAATATGAGAACAGAAAACCTAGTCAAGTTAAAAATAGCATGATTGTAAGCACAATTGCTTTTAAACGCAAATTAGACAATTTCTAATCAATAGAACAGTTTTAAATATCAGACAAAAGAAGATTAAATGAGGAACAAAAACACTTTCTTTAACTAATATCATGTTACTCGTCAGAGTATTATCATATTGGCATATTCATAAAATTCTAATTTAATTTTACTCTTAACCTTATAAATAAAAATATTTTACTTAGTATTTGCATATAACATTTTTATTAAGCATCTAAAGTTAGAGCCCACACTAAGTATGTTATAATCAGAAAGTCATCTATAATTAAAGCATGCAATTGAAGTTATTTTAAGCCAAGGCTGTTGCGAGAGTAAGTAACAACCATGCTAGAGAATACTGCTCTGAGATGCAAATATCATTTCACTAAAAACATAATCGGAAAGAACTGTGCAGATCACAGCTTTCAATTTTTCCATGATTTATCAGTTTATGTTATAGCAGCCTGCTTAGTTTCTTCAGAGATCCATCCTCGTAACAGAAGAATCAATGGGAAGAAAGCCTGAGAATGGCGCCATACAGGAGTGCTGACCTTGGGTCGGGTACGAGAACGATAAAAGTGAAGACACTGCAGTATCATTGCAAGAGTCATCTTGAGAAATGTTCTCTAGCATGTCCATTTCAAGACAAATGAAAGAGCAAAACCACTATCATAACTTTTGTTAGTAATTTTGAATTGAAATTCAGTATTATAAATAGTTTTCTCCTAAGTCTACCAACATTAAATCATGTATAAGTAGAGCTGTGGTAACGAGACAAGGATTCCTGGTTGGCATTTTCCTTTTTAGGGTGGGTATACTATCAAAATATAGACAATGTCATTTAACAAAAAATGAAGATCTGTAAAATCTAAAGTTCTTTTTTTTCCTGTCCAAGACACCACAATGAAGAATAAATAAAATTAAATTTATATGAAAAATGTCTGATTGATGACCACAATGATCTTTATCTAAAGCTAAATAAAAATACTTTATTTGATAAAAGAAAAACTGGTTAGCATGTTTCAGCAGTAGCAATTATTTAGTGTACTTATCTTTTGCTATATAATTATTTCATATTTTCATTAAACTTAATGAAGCATTTTGCCAAAAAATATTTTCAAATGTAATATATGCAAAGAATTGCAAAGAAAATAAAACATAAAAATGTAATTACTAAAACACTTAAAATTTGATATTTTAATTAGATGTGTTTATTCATTAACATATTAAAGTTATGTTGCAGAGTTTGATTACAACAATTTGGAAAGAATTGATTATTAGTAATATTTTAAGATATCTTAAAATCACAGTGATATGATAGGAAAGTGTAATTTGTATTGTTTCCAATGTAACTAAAATACTGGTAAAATATTGTGATTTATCATTTCAACTGGAATTAAAGACAATTAGAAATTTTGTTAGAACTAAATAAAAATTTAAGGTTTTTCCCATTATCTTTCCAACACCCCTTGAATTTTATAAAAAAATCATTTTCAAAATAAGTTATCCTAAGAAATATCGGGGACATAATAAGAGATTTTAGTTATCTAAATTAAAGGCCAACATATTTTTTCTTTACGGGACCCAATGACAAACATTGAAACTCCACACACCATGGTTATCATGGTCAAACCACTCATCCCTATAGTAGGATGTAGCCATCAGCAGAGTATACACGAATGAATGGCCTCTGTTCCAATAAAACTTTAATAAAACAGCTGACAAGTAAGTAGACTATAGGTTTCCAAAGCCTGAAGAAAAATATGTCACTAATAACTCAAGTATCGGAGTCAGAAGCATGATATCTAAGATAATAATTATATAAAAGTATCTGTGTTAATTATATATTGAAACTTAGTGATTATTTTTGGTTTTGTCACTGGGTAGGGTCCAAAAGGGTCCCTCTAAACAGACATTCCCCTTACCCATGGCCAAAGCTCTGGACTTGTCAAATGAAAGCCTTTCAGAATGCATCAGAGAACCATACACAGACTTTAGTGGTCCTTTTTAAAGAAGTACACTCAAAGAAAGGACATACCACCCTGCAGGTCTAGAGAGAAGTGCATCAAGATCTTTTTTTTTTTTTTTTTTTTTTTTTTTTTTTTTTTTTTTTTTTTTTTTTTTTTTTCTGTTGGTTTATCTTAGAAGTGTCCTCAGGAGAGTTGCTGTAGGATGTTTGCTTTTTAATGTTTAGAATGTTTAAGTGTCCGCCCCTCTTAAGCTAGATCGGGACATGATATGCCATTCTTAGGCTGCGCTAGAATGTAAACAATTTGAATATGTTTAAAGTTTAAGCACGTGACAAACAAATAACAGCGCTGCTTCCTGCGCGATGGAAGTCTGTTGGAATGTGTGAACCTAGAGTATTGAAAGAAAATCCCAGACTCAATTTGCAGGTAAGTAACCAAGGCCCAACTTTCTTGCTTATATCTTTAAACCCACTGGGAATTTTTGGATTGAGTTTCCTAATAGGAAAAACAACAGCTATAACTCCGTTAATAGTGCAACTAAAAGACAATAAGATGTTATGGAAAGAATGTGGTCATTCCTGAAAAAAGTTAAGTGATTTACTGAATGATCCAGCACACTAAAAATACTTGAACAATCCAAAATGAACTAGAGATTGAATACAGAGGGACAAAATCCAAGTGTAACAGACACAAATAAATAATAAAATGATAGTTTTAAATACAAACACAAAAAATCGACTATAATTCTATCCTATATTAGTTCATACCTAGGGATCTCATTTCAAGTATATGTACTTAGAGAGTATGTTAAGAAATTTACTAAATAATGTTGATGTGTTAAAAAGAAATTAAATACAAATGATTCTTTTGGAAATATTTCTTCTCTTAACATAGATAAAAGTGGACACTAACAATGTATACTTAGCAATAAAAATAAAATGGAAATTTTCTTCAGGTTTCTGTACTGTATACACATTTATACTATGTAAAGTTTCTGATTTAAAATTTGAAAACCTGAGTCAAAATAGGAACATCCTGCTCTTTCACTTGTTATACATATAACTTCATTTTAACACTTAAGTCTCAGAAAGTCTTAAAAGGATTACAGAAGTAATAACAAATAAAAAATTTGAGCTTAACACACTATTTTTGTTCATTTACTGGTGAATTTCCACATGGAATTTAACCTAGGGAAGATTGGAATTAAACTTACAATTTTAAATAAGAATTAAGACTGGGAACTGGAAGAATAATACAGTGATTAAAGGGTGTGCCTAACAAGCGCAAGGCCTTGAAATTGATTCCCAGGCACTACACAAGCAAGCACAGTGGTGCACACTGACTGACAACGCCAGCACTCTGGAGCCTCTGGTAGGAGCATAGCTGTAAATTTGAGGCCAGCCAGGATTGCATAGTGTGTTTAAGACCAGCCTGGACTGCAGGGTGAGACCCTGTCTCAAAAAAAAAAAAAAAAAAAAAAAGAATAATAACAATAATAATAATTTTTCTGACTCAAGGTAAAAACTTAGAAATTACTCACTATTCTCTATGATAGTAATGCACTCAATATTTTCAATAAAGATTTTTAAAAGTCTTTTGAGCATTTTTTAAAATCTTCAAAAATTATTACTATGTTGTTTTTATTCAAAATACAAAAAGTAGTACAGGTTAATATTTTCATTTAGTACCCTAATAAACTATTTTAAAATAGTTCGCAATGTTAGATTCTGTCATTCAGAAATGCCTAATCAGTTCCTGCATAATATAATTTTAAGTTATCTTTTTTTCTGCGGGGGGAGGGGGAACAGGGTCTCACTCTGTGGTCCAGGCTGGTCCTGAATTCACTTCAGAGCCCAGGCTGGCCTTGGACTCAAGGCAATCCTCCTGTCTCAGCCTCCCGAGTGCTGGGATTATAGGCGTGTGCCACCACGCCCAGTTTATGTGCTGGGGAATCGAACTCGGGTACTTAGCGCTTGGCTTAGCGCTTTCTCAAGCATGTTAACCGCTGAGCCATTCCCCCAGCCCAACTTAAAGTTATCTTATATGTAATTTCTGCACGTACAGACTTGCTTACTTCTGTCATAATCTAATCTCCTTTAAATATGAGTAAAATGACTAAACTTCAGCTCTCATATTTTATCCTAAAATTTACACTGAAATTTTATTTTTCTAATATTTTTTTAAATTAACATATTTGATGTACTCATTCCATGCAAATAAAGATTTCTGTTTAGAAAAATTTTCTGCTAAAAGTTAATGTATTTATAACTTAAATGTATCCAAATGCCATTCCCTAAATAGAAACGTTATCTTGTTTAATTATGTTCATATTTTCACCATAAGATTTTATTTTTCATCTATTAATTTATAGATCAATTATAAAGACAGTGAAATGAATGTGTTTCTATTGAATTTTCCAATATTACAGTAAAACTAGTCTAGAAAACAATCTCTGAATTTTTAAAGGTTAATAACACTCTGACTACAAATTCTGAACTTTAGAAGGTTGTTTTTTAATTTTAAAAGAACTGTATGTTATTGGTAGAATGTTTTCATTTTGACATACAAATATGAAAATACAATGACTAAGAATCCACTTTTTTCAGGCAGGTCATACTCAATATATTTTTGAAAAAAGACACATGTGCATGAGGCTTCAAAAAAAAAGTTTTGTTGTTTTAGCAGGTTGAAATACTAATATCCCAATTATTAAATGGTTCAAAACACCACTAGGATAAGCCAATAGGACATAATGCATTGACAGCGAACTTTTGGTATAGTATATAGCTATCTCCAGCAGTAATGGACTAACTATAAGATTAAACAACATTTATAAAATTGGTACTTTTTTTTGTTGTTGTTGTTTTGTATACCTCAAATCTTACTTAGACCAAGGTATTAAAAGTTTACCTTGCTGTGTTTTCCCAGAGAATGACAAGGCAGCGTCATATCTCCATATTTCATGGCTGTATCACACAGGAAGAGAATGATGTCAAAGCAGGGTTTGTTTGTTTGTTTGTTTGTTTGTTTGTTAAAGAGCAGAGCATGCTATAACCCCTCAAAATTACTTTGGAACTTACCTTCCACATTAAATATATGACTTGACTTGTGTAGCTGTAAAAAAATATGATTAAAATGGAAATACATAAATATTGATGATAGAATGCTGTTTATTTGTCTTGCTATTGAAGCACTTGGAGAAAATCAGTCAATTACTCATCCAGTATAGCCTTGCATGAATATGCTTTGCATGTTTTATGTCTCTTATCATTTATTGTCTGGAAAGAGTAATATTAAAACTTGTTTTAGAAGCAGTTTTAAATAAATTATAGACTATAATTAAATAATAAATAAATAATAATAAATATAGACCATATAATTAAATAATATATAGACTATATTATGTGACTCCTTTCACAATTATCCAGTAAATATTCTTTGGACACAAATTTCTTTGTTCATGTTGGCAATGGCTTATGGAAGAAAAGAGAAAGAGGAGAAATTTAAATATATGTGCATAGCCACATATATACGGAATTGGATCAAATGTACTTTTAAATTTCCTTAATAATCACTCTTGAACAATTTTAAGGATTTTGTAACAGACCTGTAATCAATGAGTGTACTGAAAACTTATTTTAAAATAAGGAAGGCAATTTATTTTATTTTAGCAGAACTGCATGTGTCTCTAATAACATACGATGTGTTCAGAAAAATGTTTGATTATATTTTATTAATAGCCATAATTATTTTATTAAACAGTGGAAAATACACTATTTTTTACATTTTCATTGGTTTATTAAATTGGAGATTCTACAGGCAACTGTCATGAGATATTTCTCAGAAGTTGATAAAAAATATTTCAGTTGAATTTTGCCTTACTGAGAGAACTCAAATGTGATTCAGGTTAGATTAGTTCTATAAAGTCAGAAGTTTAATTCACCAACCAAAGAAACTACTGCACGATTCTCTTAAATTCATGTTAATGTTGAAGGCTACAATTTCTTTTTCTTTTCATTAACCCACCCACACCAAATTACCCACTCCTCGGAGTGAATCAAGATTAAGCGCACACAGATGTTCCACTTGCTACTTGCTACTTGGTAATATTTAGAGGAAGAAGAATTTTGTACCTTTGTTGAATCAGAAAAGAGAGTAATCATCTGGCACTAATTGAAACAAAGTCTACACCATAGAGAAAATAAAAATGAACTCCTCTCTTTCATGGCAGAGCTGAGTATTTACACTGCTCTTTCATCAGCAAAAACACACACCTCGCACCTGTTGTGTTTTCCTTTTCTGTTGAACCTCTACCTAATTAACAATCATTAAGATGCACACCTGCAGTGGTTTAGACTCTGCCTACTGCTCCAAGTTGTGTTTTTTAACCCTTCCTTTTGCCTGTATTTCATGAATGATCACTTTCCTAACTGACTGGGTCTTTCAAAGAGAGTTATTCTCAGTATTTACTAGCATTCAAAGTCATTCTTGAATTCACCACAGCTGGGAACTCTGAAGAGGTGATTTTTTTTTTTTTCTGGAATAAGACGTGAACAGGTGGTATTCCCACCTGCTGCAAGCCTTTCAGTTTTGTTTGGCTCAAAAAATTTCTTGGACCTGATATTTGAAATGTTCTCTTGCATCAGAGGCAGCCCAGGAAGAGAAACAGGGCCATGGCCTTTTTTGTTACTAATGGTCTCATTACAGACATTCTCTGGTTGGTAATTGCTGGCATATTGAAATAAATGGGTGCACTGCTTTCTGGGCTGGGTGTAGGAGGAAATAAAACAAACAAATTGGAACACAGCCTGGTACTTTATTTTGAACATTGGAGATTTAGCCAATCGAATTGAGAAATTTATTTTTCTCTTGGGAAAGTTCGCAAAAGTTTCTTTGAGGCTGCCAATAAAAACATTTCTCAAAAGACAAGTTTTTGTTGTGATTTGCCACTGCCGTTTCTTCCATACAGAAGAAAGCACTTAGCTGCTATCTAATTTTGGTTGTGTCTGTTCTGTTCTCTTATTTTACTTAGTGTTTTGGTATTTCCTGTCCAGTGGAATAGTACAAATTGGCCCCAAAGTACCAGTGCCTCTCTATTTGGAGGCTTTTATGGACAGAAAAAAGCATTATGGCCTATCCAGTCATAATTACAGCCAAAGTAAGTTGGGGCCATTTGTGTTCTGAACAAAAAATAAAAGCATACTGTTATGTATGGTTGTTTTTATCTTTCCACTACTCTGTGGTAATTTTCAATGAACTAGGGTGAAATATCAGCACCAAGTATCTTTCACCCATCATATCTGAAAGTGCCATCTGTATATTCACTTAGAAAACTAGTCACTGAAATGGTTTAGATTTAAAAATGCCCGTGCAAAAGCTCATGTGTTTGGAGGATGAAGTTGTGGGAGGTAATTGGATCATTAATTGATGTGATCATGGTTTAGTGGTGCTATTGGAAAGTTATGGAAAAAAGAAAAAGGCTCATTGAAAGAACTGGATTATGGGGCATGGCCCTGGGCTATTAATGGTCCTTACCTCCTTCATTTCTGACGCTTTTCCTTTCTCTGTGTTTCCTGGCTGCGTTCTTGTGGGCACTTGTCTCCTTTATGACCTTTCTGCCTTTCTGGACACCTAAGACAGAGGAGCCTTTTCAATCATGGACTCGAACCTCCAAAACTGTGAGCAAAAATAAATGTTTTCTGCTCCTTTAACTTGTTTTTCTCATGTGTTCTTTTATAGTGACACAAAGTTAACACATTCACCAAATCTGGCTTTTATCTACATATTTTAATTACATCATATTTATATATGCATATTTTATACATATATTTTTATGTATCCACAAAGACATTGTACCAAATTATATATAGTATGTGTTAAAGATACATGTGTATAAAAATTGTTGATTAAAAATGTTTACTAAAAATAAAAATCCAGGACCGGACATAGTGTTCCGTGGTAGAGCTGAGCTGAGCATGTGCATGGCATGGGTTAAACCCTAGTACCATGGGGAGGGAAATCCATACCTAAACCTCTAAGTAACCTAACTGATTCAGATTGTTAATGATTTTTCATGAAACATTACACGGACACCTGGCATTTCAAGTTTATCCAATAAAGGACAATTTTCTTCTAAATTTTTCCTCTAATAATGTGTTAGTCCCTGTTAAATATTGCCTTCACCAAGACTTAGGATAATCTATGTGAAAGGTGAAATTATCCTGTTGCTCTATATTGGGACATCAAAATATCTAGATAATATCTGAATTTGTGTCATAGATTAAACAAGAGAATTGGACTTTGTTGAAATTTGCCCCTATCTGTTGGTGCCATCCACTCTCAGGACATGTGTCGCAAATCTTGTAAGGAAACTTAGAGCTTTAGGCTGACCCCACAGAACACAGTCATGTTTTTATAAGAAACATTCACCTTTTTCCAAAGGCTTAAACCTTAAGTAATGTTCACAGGGAGAAAAGTTGTATCTTAGTCACATCCTCATCGCTAGGTCACAATACCTGACACCCACAGCTAGAGGGAAGAAAGATTTTAGCTTACAGTCTCTGGTGTTCGTTCATTCATGGGTGGCTTGCAATGGTGGAAGGTTAGGAGGAGCTCCTAGGCAGGAGAAAGCTGTTCACAGTATGGTACACAAGAAGCAGAGAGCAAAGGGCAGAGCATGCAAGGGAAGTGTGTTCTTCTAGGTCTTTCCTCTGTTATCCATCCCTGCGAGGTCATACCCCAGATATCCAGCTCTTTGGATTACGCTCAAGTGATCCTTGTTCTTCATCAAGTTCCACCTCTTACTGTCACAGAGCATCAGTGCATTAACCTCATGATTGAGTCACGTTGCAAGTCCGTGAGGCTTTCAGGAAGCATTCCAGATGCAAATCATAACAGGTGGCAGGACCTACTTGAAGTGATATTTGGCAAATTCAAGAATTATGTCTAATTTATATGATTTCAAGGAACATTTTTGGTATAAAATAAGGTTTATGATTTAAATATTTATGAAATAACTTAGAAGACTTTTTGGAATTCTCTTCAACTAAACCACAGTTATTTATTCATTTTAAGTATTCTTTAGCTTTTTTCCTCCTCTGCCAAATATTTATTTACTTTTAAAAAATTTCCCTTGAATTAATTTTAGGCTCCTCCCTGTTTTCATTTCATAGACTTTTTCTCTGTTATACAATGAATTTCAACATAAATATATTGCTGTGTAGACAATATTTAAAGAAAAGAAAAGAATAATAGCATACAAGAGTGGCCTGTCTTGGATAAACTATAATTTTCCAAAAAAGATGAGCCTATCAATTTCTCATAATTTCAAATTAAATTGCCTATGTACAATATTTACTCAAAATATTCACACATGTAGTCATAAATCTTATACTTCATTATTTTCTTCTGAATATTATATGTATAGAATGTATATTTCTTCCTGTGTATTTAAAACATTTATTACAGTTTTTTTCACTTATCATACCCATTAGTTTTATGGTTGGTTGGATGTATTTTCCTCTTTGTATTTGTTACGTTCTCAAAATAATTGGTTAGGCAAACTAAGTAAATCCTGGGAGTTTTATATTGAAGAAAATTTTGCAATGAGAGAGACACAAATCAATTTAGAATAGACCGGTTAAGATGGGACAATTAAAAATAACTTTCAAAATTGGCACATGTTTTTCATTTATCTTTTAAAATTTTCTCCTGAAAGACTCTGTGCCTATTGATATCAACTATCTCACTACTCTGGTAGTTAATTTCGCATAACAATTTGACTCTGCCATCGAATGCTTCTGCCTTTTACAAACATCATTTTGAATGTTTCTGAGAGAGCATCTCGGAATGAATTCTACTAAACCCAGGAAGCATCACATTCCCTTGTGTGAGTGACTTCACCTAACAGAAGGCCTACAGGAAACCAACAGCTCATCCTCATGTGAGCTAAAAAAAAGAAAAACAAATCCTCCAGATGCAAGCTGAAACATTGGCTTATTCCTGCCTTCAAACTCAACTGAAACATTGCTTTTTTTTTTTCTTAATCTCTACTTTGTTATTCTTCATCCTGGAATTCCCTCAGCAAGACTAGTTCCGGGCTTGCTGATTATCAATCTCTGTACTTGTCATCTTTCATAATTTTATGAGCCAATGTTTCATTATAAATTTCTTTCTTTTTATATTTACATTCATTTGGTTTCATTGAGAACACTGACTCATGCATACTGATAAGGTAAAGTCAATATTCTTTGTGATGAACAAAATATTTCCCCAAGACTTGCTGGTATTTATGAATCAATAAACATTGTCATGATTCATCAAGTCATGTTTGATAATTTCTCCTTCAATACTTCCCTCTCATCTTTCTACCACAGCTAATCTAGATAGTTTTCTGATTATGTCCCTATCAAACCAGTTTTAACTTTAATTTGATTCATTGCAATCAATTTTTAACGTATTACCAGTTCTTGGTGTTTTGCAAGCAGTCTCTATAAGTAAGTCTAACAAGTTTATTCTTTGCTTACATTCCTTCCAATGAGTTCCACTGTTTTTGGAATAAATGTAGATGCATTTCATGATCTGCCACCTCGCTGTCACCTACCTGCCATGACATTCTGAACCATTCTTGCTGTATTTATCAACAATACCTGAAACAGGTGCCCTACTTTCTCCTGGCTCTTTACTTTGGTATGCAGTCTTCATAAAATGGAACTGTTATTTTTTTAACTGATCAGAAACAGAATAATAATTAAAAAATTCAAGAGGCCTAGACTGCAGCCTCCTGAATTATTCTCCTTCTGCTTCTTCTTTAGTCATCTTTCCCTCAGGTTTTAAGACACACAGTCCCTCCTTGAGGAAGTATCAGGTACAGATGATAATGTTCTCTTCTTTCTGCTTGTCTAGGGCTTAGTTTACATTAGACTTAGCTCCTGTTTTTCCTCAAAACTTTTATTTGTTCTAGAAAGTGGCTTAATCTTCTCTTTTGTCATTTTTTTCCACTTTTAATTCTTAAGAGAAATTCTCTATAAGTTTTCTAACATTTTAAATAAACCTTTATCTTAGACAATATATATATATATATGTGTGTGTGTGTGTGTGTGTGTGTGTGTGTGTGTGTGTGTGTTGCAGTGCATGTAGCAAATAAGCTTGGGAGATAGAACAGGGCAGACATATTTCTATTTCAGCGGATTGTTTCTCTCTTGGCTAAGGTTGCTCTGGTTTGCTAGCTTCTCCTTATGTAAGACTGAGTCCCTCTCAAAATGAATAATCCTTGAAAACAAGGAGAAATAAACCAGTAATTTAAAAAATGAGTAAGTCTATGTCTGTAGTTACATGAAATGTATAATGAGATCTATGGAGCAGAAAGCAGATTACCATTGCCTGAAATAGTGGCAAGGGGTCTGGGTGATGGGGAGAGCCTGATGACTGGTAGAGCTTGTTTTCAGAGTCATCAAAATGTTCTTTAATGGATTGTAGTAATATATGCATAAAATTATGACTGTACAAAGAAAAAACTACTTCAAATGAGTGAATCGCTTGATATATAAATTACATATCAATAAAATTGTTATTTTTTTAAATCTGAAAAAAAAACAAAAACTCCTATTTTAATAATATCAGGGTTCCTCAGTTCTACTGCAAATATCTACCTGGGCTGACACCAACCACATCTATCCTGGGATACAGGAAAAACAAAGAGGGATCAATGAGTAGATCGCACCACCTGCTGTACTGTCAGGCTTTGGGAAACTGGAAGGACTCAGAAAACTATGATTAATTTAAAATAGAATGTGTGGGTGTTGCCTCAACATTTTTGTGGTTTTGGGCAAGGAGGATGAATTGTCTTGTTGTGTTCTTTAAGTTCTATTTTTGTTTGTAGCAACTTTTCTATTCCTGTCCGAACACAACAGACAAAGAGCATATAAGATGTTTTGGTTGGGTGGCTGACATTGTATAAATAAGGGGTAAAATTCAAAATAAGATGAAGAAAATATGGTATTTTGGTGCTAGTAATGCTGAGGCTGATCAGAAAATTTTTTGAAAGCACAATTGCAGTTCACATTTGAAGATTTTAAACACAATTCCTGCACTTTAATTAAAAAAAAATCTAATGTTTTATTGGTATGAAAACTCCTGACTAGTACTGCAAGAAAAATTATTACATATTTTAAAATCATTTTTGTCCCTTAGGTACTATAACATAATTTTAGCTAGTTTTTCCCATTTTATTGATTTGTATAAGTGCAAAATGTAAGGTTTACAAAGAAGTTGAACATTTTGTGCACATAAGTGTCTTGTCAGGTGTGACAAGGGTTTTCCCACTCTCCTTCTGTCCCTCCCTCTACCTACCCATTTCTCTCTCCCCACTCTATCCCCCCGGTTCACTTTGATATGAGAAACCCAGATCACAACTATCTCATGGAACTTAATTTTAGCTAAATTTTAAACCTAAAATCATATGAGATTTTTATTGGTAAAATTAAACCTTAAAAACTTTTTTAGAGTTTTACTAAGTATTTTGATAGATATGGATATGGATTTCAAACAGTAGCTATGAAGACAAATAAATGATGAAACAAATAAACAAATAAAAGGAAACAAAATGCTGACAGCAGATGATGCAAGCCAATGTAGTCCATGTTGGTTTCAGCTTCAAAAATGTCTAGTAAAAAGAGATGGAAAGTAAACAACAGGGAGATATACTGAACTATTGTTTAATTTATGCTACCAATGAAAGATTTGTATTTTGTAGAATCCATATTTCTTATGTAGCCACACATTCCAATAAGTTTTAAAAGCTAATACAAAAGGGAGAGGCTAAAGAGACAGACAGAAATAAAGGATATGCAATAGTCACATGGGAAAAGTCACACAACCCCAGGTCCCAAATGGATATTTTCTCCCTATTCTGCTGTTTTGCTGGGTTTTCCAGGGCTATTCGGGGGCCACTAAAAGTATCTTATCCTATTTAAATAAGATTTATCTTTCTGCTTCCTACCAAGTTCAAAAACAGATGATGTCAGTGAACATTTTGTTCCAAACGATCATCATCATCATCATCATCATCATCATCATCATCATCTTCTTCTTCTTCTTCGTCTTCTTCTTCTTCTTCCTCCTCTTTTCTGCTTCTGCTTATTCTGCTTCTTCACAACCTCTACTAAAACGTGAGCGACACAAGAACTAGTGTCAATTATAAAGTAGGCATTTGGGGTCATTTTGTAATGAAAGTTTGAGAAGTATGATTTCTATGAAAAACTTAATATGATTAACTGTCCTGAAACCTGTAATCATTAGTGGAAAATTCAATCGTGACACAGCAGTTTCATAATGAAAAAGAAGATGCCAGTGAATAAATCCATTAAAAAGCCTAATAGGAGAGACAAATATCACTCCGTAAAACATTCTGAGGAAGAAATTAATGGCCTTAGTGATTAGAAAGAAAATAATTTCATTTGAAATAATCCCAGTTGATAATTCTGGGGGCTATTTCTTTTGTTTTGGGTGTGTGATTAAGCAATTTCTTGCCTACACCATCTATATCTTTTAGATTTTAGTCTAATTTATCTTCCAGAAGGTTCAGTGCTTCAGTTTTAATATCTAGGTCTTTAATCCACTTTGATTTGATATTGGTGCATAATGACAGGTGTGTGTCTAGATTCATTCTTCTGTAGAAGGTTAAATATCAAATAATTACTCCAATCCCAAAAACCCCAGGTTATATTCACTTCATAGATCTAAAAAGGGAGAGGGTAAGGGTTGTAATTTTGACACGATATATATGTTCACAAAATACTCAACTTCATTGTGACCATTATGAATTGCATATACACATACCAATAAAATGGGAAAAAGAAAAAAATAATAGGAAAGGAACTATATTCTATATTCTTGATATCCAAACTTATTCAAAAATAAAAAGGTATTTTAAATTCAGTACATATATTTAATAATACAATTAAGAGAATATTATAATTCTATTCTAAATTATCTATTCATCTATTCACACAGTTTCTTATTCTGTTGACCAGACTGGTCCTGAACTCACAATGGAGTCCAGGCTAGCCTTGGAGTCTTGACTCTATTCTAAATTTAAATTGATTTTATCACAAAAAGTTGAAAGCTTAATTAATTAGAAGAAAACCTACTTAAATCTAAACTTTTGTGGAAACTAATAACAATTTACATTTGCACAAATGTGTGTGTGTGTGTGTTATAATTACCATTTACCTAAAGCACCACTAACACTGTCACTTAGATATGGTTTACCCTATTTATTTGTACGAAAATATTATCTGTATCTGGGTACAGTGTTACACATCTTTAAATGCTCCTTGGCTGAGCAAGTGTATTACAGATCTGAACCAACCTGAGCCAGATAATGACAGCTGAAACTCTGTCTCAAAATAAATAATAATAATAATAATAATAATAATAATAATGACAATAATGAAAAGGTAGGTATATACCATAGTGTGAAAATCCTTGGTTCAATCCTTAGAACTGTGAAAATAAGCCAAGCAAAAAAAAAAAATCTATCTTTGGTTAGGAAACACTGGACCAACCCAAATTCCAAGAAATTTACTTTTTATTATTTTTATTATACCTTTCAAGTAAGGCTCTATATATTCAAAAATAAAATGAAGGGATATAAATATAAAAGACTTTATCTTAAGCACAATAGTATCCCAAGAATAATATTTGCTTTAATGTAATATGAGACTACTATTTAGCATGCTTTGTGTTTGAGTTATAAGTTCCCAAAAAGAGGGGGTGCAGAGAGAGGGAGAGAAAAGATTACAATTATTACCCCTTAAAATAGTCTTCCAAAATAATAAGCCTAAAGCTGCTCTAAATAAAAGGCTTTAAAATTAATCTTAATAAAGTTATTAATCTCACCACACCAAATCAAAAATATTGAATTGTCCTTGCTCCACAAGCACAGCACCCTCGTATTGGTCAAGCTAAACTTAAAATTTCCACATATGTGAGATTCTCATTTCTGTTAGAAATAAAATATTGGTTTTAGCCTTAGGAAAGAGTATTAAAATAATTTCTCAAAAAAGAAAAAATGCATGAGGGTTTACTTGAAAAAGGAGTATCATTTTCTGCCTCTTTTAATTTAAGTCAGACTTTTTTCCATCGTCTTTATAGGGGTGGTGAGCAGATGAGCAAGACTGGGAAAATGGAGGTGAAGCATGGGATGGGAAGCCCCAGGGGTGAATTAATAAGTCGGAAATGAGGATTGAAGATAATTTTGTGAGTTATAGATAATTTTTAATACAGCTCATATTGGAGTTGTAAAAAAAAATCTCTACAAATGCTCAAGATTCTAGTAGCAGGAAACAAGATGACAGATAATTTGACCTTTCGGTCAAAGATCTGAGGGCTATTAGCTAAGTTATAATGATGTGAAACTTCTAATTATATATAAAATCCTTTTAAAGCAATGATCACAGCTGCCTTTCATTAGTAGCTGTGTGAGAGGTTATATATAGGTCCGTGGCCTATAGTTTAATCAGTATTTCATACTTAGACTTGCCTTCTCTTTTTTTTATGGACAGCAGCTAGAGTCATGTTTTTACAGTATAGTTCAGCCGAACTGACTTTCCCAACTGAAATTCATTCTCTCATTTCACCCTCTCTTGGGTGTATCTCTCTTTCTTTTATTCTAGTCTAAATGATTGGGCTTTCGGGTCTTCAAGAGACTCAAGTGCCTAGCATATAGCTTAGTTCACCACGGGTCACACTGCTTTTACCACTACGGGCCAACTGGATCTATTCTGTACTCCTACTTTCATTGTAAATATCATTAAAACTTAGATGCTATTTTCAGCCACATTATTCAAGGTGGATTGTTTCCTTTCCTGGCATTCACTAAGCCTTATTTATTTCTACTCATAGAATTTGTCATTTATGATTCTATGATTGTGCACAAGGCTACTTATTCATTGTCCTTTGAGGCCGTTGCTTTTTCTCTAGAAAAAATACCTGGTTGCTTTCATTTGCCACTAATTAGTCAGAATAGAGTCATATTTACATGATATTATACTTTATATGTGAGTTTGTGAAAGGTTGCTACTTAAATGTATAACTGTCACCTTAATGATGAGCATAATTAGAACTGTTTTATGGACAACAAAATTGAAATACAGACATATTAAGCAAATTTTTGAAGACAAAGTCATATGATTGCCTGTGCCCAGTGATATAAGCCTGTAGAGCCTAGTATTCTGGAAGGCTGAGGTATGAGGACCACAGGTTTGAGCCGACAGTGGGCAAATTAGTGACTTAGGATAAAAGTTATGAACTCCTAACCAAATAAATAAATAAATAAATAAATAAATAAATAGAAAAATAATAAAAAGAAAAGAACTGAAGAAAGAGCTTGTTGTTACTTTCACTTGGTATTTGGTATGAACACATAAATACTCTGTGTTTGATAAATACACACACACACACACACACACACACACACACAAATATGTGATAACTACAAGATACAGGCTCCAGCAGTTCTACTTAAAAAAAAAAAAAAAAAAAAAAAAAAAAAAAAAAAAAAAAAACTAGGCTGTGAGTCACTACTCAATGTACTAGTTTTGATTTAATAAAATGAAACTAGAATACTGTACAAACTCAATACATTCTTTCTTTAGAGTTCTGGGTCATGAACTATTTTCCTTTTGTTATAAATTAGCTCCTAGGTAATAGCGACTTGTCTCAGTATCTAAGTATGCCAACGAATGAGTTGTTGGATCTAGAAGAGAATTGGCTCTTGCTAGTTAACGAATCTATGTCAATACAAATTGGCAATTGTCAGAAGACAACAGATACGTGACGAAAGACATGCAGGTAGGTAGGTGGGTAGGTAGAGCATACATCCAAACTCACAGCGCTGAGAATGGGAGAATGGCCTCTCATAAGACATCTTAGTTGGGGATGGTCTGGCCTCTCCATGTTCATACGTTGCTTCTAGGAATCAACTGATGAAATTTCAAAGATAGTAGATATATACATGAATTTTCCAAAGTAAAATTTGACACATTTTCAACTTTTTAAATGTAATTTTTATCTGAAAAGAGCCACAACTTGAAGTATCTGCTTTGCTGATTTTATTTTAGGCAGTGAGGCTTGTTCATCTGCCCTTGGAGACCTGCATACCTCTGAACATCAGTAGCTAATGAGCTTAGGACATGTTGACAGTAACTCCCTTTCCCTTACCACCTACACCATGCTATGCATGAATTGAAATGACAAGTAACAAACATCTGCTTATGGATTTGTGTATATATGAATGGTTAAATTAGAAGTGCTCTGTTGTCCATTAATAACATTCTGTAGCAGATTTACTCTCCAATTAAGAAATATTATATTGTTGCTTACTGAGGAAATCCATGGCAACTAAGAGGCACTAACAGGGCAGAGTGTGGTCCAGCTCTCTAGGGCTGCTTTCTCACCTACACCCCACAAGATTTTAAATTTTACAACTGTTCACCTGCTCCACACTAAAGGGTAAGAATTTTTTCAGTAAATCTTAGAGAAAAAGAATATTTCCTAAACAACTTTGAGTACAATAAAAGTTATTTAGACTATGTATAGACTCAAAGAAGAATCAGAGATTATATATTTCCAGGGTTTCATGGAGCAGAAATTCTAATTTTGATTGAGAATTTTAGTTTTCTATTAATATCACTGGGATTTTAAGTTTGGGCAAGCACTGAGATCCTTACATACCTCTTTCAACCTGGAAAGGAGGAAGATCTATTTTGTTCATTTGGAGCACTTTTGTTAACTTCTCACAAACCAAAATATTTCTCTGAGGTCAATTTCTAGACTATTGTCATATATACATTATTTCAACTAGCTAAATGTTTCTTTGATTTTGTTGTCATCATTCATTTGAATATTAAATGAAATAGGTTATTCTACACCAGCCCAACTTGGTCTCTGTTTCTAACTCATTAAGGTATTAGATTCTGGAAACAACACTTTGGTAAACCTGTCTTCTAAACTAAATTATGGTTAGTCCCACCCGGAGGACATTTCTTATCTTCTGTACTAACAGAATAAATGGATCCTAGTGATTTAGTTCACACCTCTCTCTCATCTTTTTTAATGCCATATATTTCTGTATTTCATATTTAGCACAAAACAGTATGGAAGTATGACACAAATAAATGTTGCTAAAGGAAACACAACTCTCTATCAGAGACAAAATATTAATTGAAGCATTTTTGTTAACACCAGCTGAGTAAAAGAAAAATATATATATATATCAATAAACCAACATTCCTACATCCTTAAAAGGAAGTGACAATATGTAATTTGTAATCACTTCAAAGGTAAAACAAGGCTGAAGAATAGCATAGCAGAATCACATAGGCCGGGTATGGTGGCACTCACCTGTAAATTCAGTACCTGGGAGGAGGAGGTAGGAGGATTGTTGTATGTTTGAGGTCAATCTGGGCTACATAGTGAATTGAGAACCAGCTTGAACTACAGGGCAAGAACTTATCTAAAAATAATTTTTAAGTTGTCTTCAGGAAAGATATATATATATATATATATATATATATATATATATATATATATATATATATTAGAATCATATCCTAATTTTATGAGAGAAAATAGTATTATCATGTAACTAAAAGAAAGCCAATGACTGGCAATGACACTTAATGTCTATCTAGAAATTGTTCTAATTCGGTTTCTTTCCACTTTAATATACGGTCAATTTCAATAGTTGGATAAAGAGAGAACAGATAATCAAAGCCTTTCATGGCTAGGAATTGGGAAAAATCTGAAGTAGAACATATATGAATACAAAGGACTTACATTGATGATCATGTATGCCAGGAAATCCCCACTTCCCACTGTAACCCTTGCCCTGTAAACTATTATTTTAGCAACTTTGGTAATCTGGACTTCATTTTTCTTTTTATATTTATGTGTTGTTTAGCCTTAAAATTATATTAAAATATGATCTAGATGGACATGGTAGTGCAAGCCTGTAATCTGGACACTGGTAGGCTGAGGCACAAGGATCACAATTTCCATCCCGACCTGGACAATTTAGCATCTTAGGGAGAACCTGTCTCAAATACTGAAAAAAGGCTGAGGACAGAGCATGGTGCAAAGGCTTTGGGTTCCATCCTAATAGCATAAACAAAAGCAAAATAAGATCTAAGGAGTACACAGCTGTAAATTACAGAAATAATCTGGCTGTGTTTATATCTACTCTGGTTAAACGTGTGCATGTACTGTTCTTTGACTATGCTACTTTAATAAAGCAAATTCTTGTACAAACCTTATGCTGAAAAACATGTTAACTTAATTCTTAATATCAGATTCTGTACTGCCAATTATAAAAATTTATCTTAAGTACATAATCTCCAGTTTTAAAATTATTTGTAATGATTAGTTCAATTTTATTTTGAAGTCAATCAAAGACAAATATTAATGATTTTATAATTTTGTAAATATTTTAGGTCAGGTAAATAATTTTGCTTTTACTTAATATTTAAGAATTAACGTAAGTCCCATAACACACTGATGGAACAAAATAGGTAAAAATACTAAGAATAGACAAATAAGTAAAAATTTAAGGAATATTCTATCATTATAGTCCACCAAATTAACCAAATAAATGTGCATCTTATATTTATATGACAGAGATCTGACATATTCTTTAAGTATATAACTGTATTGGAGTTTAAACAAGAAGAAACGAGTTTATTTGAGGCATGAATTCTGGTTTATTTTATCTGCTTTCATAGTGATTGCTTCATTATTAAATTAGTCTTCTGAGAAAAAGTAAAACTTATGTTATTTTGAAATATATTTAAAACTATATTCATTATAGTCATATTTTACAATGGGTCACTTAGTATAGTTAAATTTACTAAGAGTAACCTAATTCTCAAAGACAGAGTTTCCTATGTGTACATTAGTTCCTCTAAAAGAAGAAAAGAGCAAAATAATTAAGAATAAAAATGGATTTTAGTTATAAGCAAAATAAATTCCATAAAGATAACATGTTAACAATACATTTACTCTCAGCTCTATATAACCCATCTTCGTAGGTATATAAAGTTACAGTGATATAAACAAACTCATTCATGTGCAGCAGAAATCGCCACAGGAAGAGGCTAATAGTTTCAAAGGTGATTTCTACAGAAACACTATATAATGAAAACTCTGAGGACTGACAATTCTATCCAGTTTTTAAGTATCATTCAGAGCTTCAGGTTTTAAAATTAGGATGATATTTTGTTATATTTCCTATTATAAAAATATCAACTGATAGTGTATGGAAATATCAAGTTTAGTACTTACACTAAGTTGAATCATCTCCAAAAGTGACAAATTATATGCACAAACTGTTTAATTACTTATTTCAGAGTGTTACAAGTTCATGTGAATTAAACATTTTATTATTATAAAAACAAAATTTTGCAATTAGAATTTCATGGACTTTGACATTCTGATTGATATTTTACAAGTTTTAACAACAACAAAAAACTGCTTTTAAAGGAAAAAATAGTGCTCTGTACTATAGTTACTTTAACTTAAGAGAAGGAAAAGTACTGTTAGCAAGCCGATTTGCAAACCCTCTGAGGATCACAAAGTGCTCAGTTATAAATAGAATGGCTTTAATACAAATCATTGTCAAACCAAATGCGTTTTGGACAATGACAGAATAATGGCCTTGATCCCTTCAATCTTGAGTATGTGTAATGGAGCTTGACCTCAGGAAGTCTTTTAACTCTGTCCCATGTGGCACACTCATCAACAAGCCAAGAAAATACGTTTTGGGTTGTGTTATTGTTGACTTGATATGAAAGTCACTAGAGTGTGGTACCCAGGACGTAGTTATTGATGGCTCACAGTTGACCAAGATGTATGGAACAGCATGGGGAAATAGCATTTGATGTTGCAGCAACTGGCATGGGGCCAAGTGGAAAGTCTAACTCAGGAAAAAAAAAGTACTACGTAGATGCAGAGTGACTTGGCCCATTTAATAATTCTTTCATTATTTACTATTAGGAACAGTAACAATTAATTAGAAGTCATCTTGATATTTTAATATGTATTTTATTATTCTCAAATGTGTTTCATTTTTTAATGGATGCATCGTATTTTTGCATTCTCATAGGGTTCATTGTGTTGTTTCAATGCGTATGTTTCATATGTATTGATCAGATCAAGGTGTGTATGTTTTATATGTATTGATCAGATCAGGGCATTATCCACCACCTCAGATATATGTCATTTCTTTAGATTGAGAACATTTACATATACAGTTGATTCTGTCACTTATAGATGTTCTGCTACACTGTCTCAGTTATTTTTTCGTTGCTGTGACTCAATACCTGACATGCACAAATTTAGGAAGGGAAAGGTTTATTTTAGCTTACAGTTTCAGATGGTCACAGTTCATTCAGGGGTGGCCGGCAGCAATCGAAGTACATGGCAGGGACAGAGAGGTGGAGGCAGCTTCTCAGGACATCACAACATACAGGCAAGCAAGACTCATCCAGACTCACCCAAGTCCCAGTCTTAGTCTCTCCTGCATCCAGATATCGAAGGTGTGGCCCCTACACACCTTTTGTCTTAACTCACATGCCTTTAGTCTTAAATCACACGCCCCTAATCCCAACAACTGCAATCCACCCCTCCAGGCCGGACCCCAATCCACCAACATTACATGGCTCCATAGACAATCCATAACATTAAAATACATGAGACTTCTGGGGGACACTCCAGATCCTAACCACAACCTACATTAAGGAATATTAGAAGTATTTTTTTTTTCTATCAACCTACACAGTCCTCTACACACCAATCATCTTTCATGCCATTCCTTGTTTCCAATAATTACTAATCTATTTTCAACTATTAAAATTGCATACATAAGTGAAATCAGACTCTATTTTTGTACTAAATTATTCAACTTCAACATAACACCATTTAACTCTAGCCACATTGGTACAAGTGACACAATTTAATTATATTTATGGCTGAATTTTACTTATATGTATACTTATGCATATTATTGTATGTAACAATGAACAATGATTGATACTTTCTGTGGTCATCAAGCACCCAAAACCTAGGCTGATTTCATATTTCATCTGTTGTCAAAAATGCTACATTAAACATGATAGTGGAGATGCTGCTTCAACATACTGATTTCCTTTCCCTTAAGTGTACACAGGAGCAAGACTGATGGGAAAGATGGAATTTTACTTATAGTTTTTTTGAGCAAACTTCATGTTCTCAAAATGACTACTCATGAACCCCTTGATTAACAATTATGATATTCTTCCTTTCTCTGCATTTCCACCTGTATTTCTTTTTTTTTTTTTTGTAATAACAATTCAAACTGGTGTCAAATTAAATTTCACTGTAGTTTTGTTTTCAGTTTCTCTGGTGATTAATCATCTTAAAATTCTCAAAGCACACTTGGTGATTACTACATTCTACATGTTTTGGAACATCTCTACTTGGGTCATGTATTCATTTTTGGTGGAGTAGTCCTTTAGAGATTAGTTTTTAGAATTCTTTATATCTTCTAGATAATGATCCCTAATTAGATAAATAATTTAAACATATTTTCTTTTTGTAGATTTTTCTTTTTACTTTATTGTTTTCTTTGTGGTAATCTTATACTTTGTATATACTTACATATTTTTTCTAAGAAGTTCAAAATTATGGTGACTAAATTAATCAGTTTTGCTAAAGAATGTGTATTACAAAATACCTGAAATAATCAACTTCAAAAGATGAAATTATTTATTTTAGGTCAGAGTTTGGACACTTTAGTCCATTGGCTGTTAGCCCTGCTCCTTTCAGACTGTGAAAGGTTACATGTCCTTGCGGGTGTGTGTAGTAGAGGAAGCTGCCTAACTCATTTTAGCTAGAAAACCAAAGGGAGGAAAAAAAAAAAAAAAAAAAAAAAACATGGTGCCCGGGACCTCAATATGTTTTTCAAGGCCATCCTGCAATGGCCTCATTTCCTTCGCTATACTCCATTTCTAAATGTTTCACTGCCTCCTGTCAGCAGCACGGGCTGGGCATCTGTGATTGGATACATGTCCTAAAGAGGACACCTTTTATTCAAATTTAAGCGATGGACTGGCCTTTAGTTGAAAAGTGATTAGCACTTTCTATGTCTAAAACGAAAAATGGATTCTTACACACACACACACACACACACACACACACACACACACACACGCACATATGCACACAAAAAATGGAAGAATAGAGGGAGAGGGATAGAGATAGAAAGAGAAATTAATGCAGTGACATTTTTACTGTTAATCAATAAATATCAAAGGTTATTAGCTCAAAATATAAGTGAAAAATTCCACACTATCTAAACTCTTAAGATAAAATATGAGCCTATTGGACTGTACTCCATCCTGAAAAAAATGAAAATTACTAATATAGAGAGAATGAAACAGAACCAAGAATTGGTTCCAGAGAACTCTCTGGCACCTGAGAGTCCCCAGAGTTATTGCTAGATCAGGTACCTGAGGAACAGCTACTCTATCCCCATATATCTCAAGGATGACGTACCTTAGAGTACACCAAGTTCTATGTCTGGGCATCAGTATATGTGAAGGTGATACAGTAAAAAAGACACCTGAGGATGACAGCACAGTGCTTTCTGATGTTGCTCCAAAACAACCTACATCACAATCAGGTCTTGTAGCACTCTTGAATGACACATGTGGTAGCCAGGGTTGGATAACATGTTGTGATTCATCTCCCAAGAAATTTTTAAAAATACATATTTAAAGTTTTGAAATTCTCAAGTATAGTCAATTTCAAATTAATTGGAAAATAATTTACATAAATATAAGAATACAGATATACTTTTATAGGTTTTGTACATGGACAATATTTCAACTATTTCAAGTCTCAGCTTTATAAACTGGTGTACATAAACTAACCCTACAGAGTATTATTCTGAGAACAGAAGAGTTAATAATAAAAACAATAATAACTTTCCTTGAGCAAATATTTATTGTATGAGAGGCATTGCAATGAGAAACTTGGTACGCCCCCAAAACAGCTGTAGGCTACAAATGTAATAATATACATATGTTACAAAGAAAAATTAAAAAGGTAAAGAATTTAAAAGGCTTTCTATGCTCAGGAGCACATAACCCATGGGCAGGGAAAATCAAGCTTACTTTTAACCCTCTACTGGTCAAACAGATAAGATGCTTGCACGGTGCCTATAACAGAAAATAAACTATGAAGTACTGCTATTAATAATTGTGACAAATACTAATATCACATAGTTACACACATTTTTCAACCTTCCACATGCACATTATGACATCCATATATGGTGGCTGGTCCCTAGGCTCATTTGACGCTGGTGAGATATGAGAACCGCAGGCCACTCAATGAGACAATTTACTTAAGATAGGAAGTTGTAATACCAATAATTACCTGCCATTGCCTTATAATTTGAAAATGAATTTGAACCAAAGGAGACATATAAATGCAGTAACACTTGCTCTTCATGTACATATTATCTAGAAAATATGAGATTGAAATTGTGAGTGTAATTGTGAAAAGTAATCATATGAAAATCAACGTATGCTTTAACGTAAGGGCAACTTTGAAAGTGTCACAATTGATTCACAATAAAAATATTATATCATACAGTACAATAAATGAATGGCTTCAAAGTGAAGTGCTTAATTCGATATTCCGGTTTATTTTTCAGTTTTCTTTTTCTTCTTTGCTCATTGAAGGAAAAGTTGGGCAAATGCATATGATTATCTTTTAATGGGAAAAGGTGTTTTCTAAACTACAAAGCAGAACATTTACCCCAGGACTTCATCAGTTCCAAATGTAGTTTCTGACAAAGGCTGGTAGTCCTGAACATACTTCGTTTTCAAAAAGGAGAGCTGTCAGAAGTTTCACTGATGGTATGTTCGAATCTCAAGTGCCCAATCTCACCTACAACTCCTACAGTTCCTTCTCCTCTGATCTTGCCAAATGTAAGGTTTTGTTCATAAATCTATATTCCCTTTAAAGTTAATTTCAAACAGCCAACTTCATGTCAGGTTTTTGCCTCAGGTTCTGTTTCACTGGTATAAAATCTTAATCAGCTGAAGTGAAAAGTAGCTTGGAAAATGCTTAATAACAACTTCCAATAAGGTTATGAATAATGACATAATGTTATTAATTTTTACTTTTTCCACATGTTAAATAACTAAATTTTCACCTGATACCTTCAATTTCCTTTGACACTACAGATTTTGTATATATATATATATATATATATATATATATATATATATATATATTTTTTTTTTTTTTTTTCTTTTCTTGGCATAGAGTCTCATCCTGTAGCTACATTGTCTTGAACTTGCTATGCAGTTCTGGTTGGTTTGGAGTTTGTGGCAATCCTCCTGCCTCAGCCTTCAGAGTGCTAGGCTTACAGGCATGGACCACCATACCCAGCTAGTGGTGGTGCTAGGCTGTTGAACATGGTGGGCCTCTTGAGCTTTCTAGGCAAGTGCTTTAAGCATTTAGATACACTGTCAGCTATGCGACAATTTTTAACACTTTTTTGTTTTATACGTTAAGTGTTTGAGGATAAGAAGGTCTACAGAAACAAGTATTATGGCACTTAAGTGAAGACCATTAATTATTTGATGCAGATAAATATAGATACAGATACATAGTCACTGGATAGATCTTGGGACAAAAATAACCTCTTATGTAGGACCGGAGGATGGAGGATGTAGCTCATAAGTTTGAATACTGTCTCACACGTACAAAGAGAATGCTGAGTAATATTGAGATTTTCCTAAGCCAATTGGAGTTGACCTTTTTTTTTTTTCTTTTGGCAAATAAAGGAATTAAGCAAATGTGTTGGTTGAATACAAAACTGTAAATACTATTTAGGTTCATTAACAGAAAGATAGATGCTAGATGAATATTTTCTAAATGACTTGACTTTCAAAGACATTGCTTTTGATATCATAAAATAATGGAATATTTCATTTTTACTTAAAGGATCTGAGTCATTTTAACACAGAAAAGAATCTTCCATTTCCCACAAAGAAACAAGATCTCAGTGTAAAAATTAGGACCTTTGTTCAACTCTGCTTCGAAGACTTGATATTAAACTCTTTGCATATACCCCTACTCTGCTGAAACAGTCAAACTTTTATTTTATTTAAATCTTATCTAAAATATAGGTTCTCTCCAAATCCTATATCAAAACCACCATTTTTTTGTGGTTTTTCTTTGAGACCTTCCTTTATGGTAGCAATTTCTTTACCCTGGCTGGAGGACAGTTTTCTCATGAAAGTGAGTAGCATGTGTTTTACTCTCATGGTCACTGAATTCTAAGTATATTTAAAATACATTTTTATTTGTCCTTTTGAAAATGACTGGTTTTTCCATCTACATAAACATACACATATCAAAAATTATGAATTTAAGGATAGTGTTTGTTCCTCAAAATTTTATTTTTAGTTATGATATTGAATATTTTCCATATATATTATTTTCTAAGATAAATTAACAGCCTAACTTAAAAATTAATAAACAGTATGTTGCTGCACTTTTGGATTCTAATTATTTATACAGGTTACTTTGGCTGCAGTCTTGTACAAATCCACACACATATAGCAGATTCTGAATAAACTGTCTCCTTTTATTTCTTTAATTCTTACAGATGGCTTTTATGTTTCCAATAATATTCATTCAGTAAGTCATATGTTAAAATATTTCTAGAATTTAATGAATAGATTTGCACTGTAGGTAGGAATGTTTCTTAAAGCCTCTAGTTTTTTCTCTCCCAGATGCATTTATCACTGATGACAGGTAAAACTATGAAAAACATCTCATTTGTTTCTCTGGAGAACTCTTGCAAGCAGACAATGTAAAAAGGAATATTTCTCTATATTAGCTATATTTTCTATGCTTTTGGTGAAATTTAAAAAATATTACTTTACATTACTACCATAGCATCACAATAGAGAAAATGTACAGAGATTATCTAAATGATGTCATAAGGGACAGAAAGAGCACATGGGGTTTTCACGAAGAACTGGCTTTACTATTTAGGGAGCTGTCTATACTCTCGCCTGCCAGTGCGTTTCCACTTGTAAAATCCTCTACATAATTTTACCAATTTTGTTTCAACTTCTCCATCAAAATAAGTCACAACCTGGTCTTATGTTAGTTTCATGAAGAAGTGGAAAATCTCACAGTGATTTATAGGAATAAATTTTCAAGCTTTGCTCATCTCTTGCAATTAATGAAGTTCAAATTTTCAAAAATATAAGGAGTTTTCAAATATGTTGAAAATGGTGAGTTGTATACACTAAAAAATTAAGATTTCACTAGACATATATTCATTATTATAATATTATTTTTCAATTGTCTCAATTATCTTTTAGTTTGTGACATATCTTCTATAATATTGTTAGTTCTACATTGTTTCATAGCTTTTATTCTCTGCATATTGATTTTAAATTTAAGATATGAATTTATATCTGCTAAATTTCAGTACTAATAACTATTTTAGTGTTTTATAGAAAACATACACTAAAATATAGAATGAAAAGAGCAAAAAACACTAGAATGAAAAGAGAAAACATCATATTATCCTTTCAATTAACATCTAATAGTAAAGACATTTAATTTGTGTTACACATGCTTATAGATTTTAACTATGCATATTTCCATTAGAATAATTTAATAAATATAAAATGAAGATAAAGAGGGACAGAAAGTAAAAAGAAAGAAAGAGAGAAAGGAAGAAGAAGAAATTAAATGTATGTTCCATGATCGAGATGTTTCACCCATGCCAGTAACCCCAGGACTCCACAAAGATGAAGGAGGAGGGCTGCAAGAAAAATCTAGAAACTTAGTAAAAACCTTGTTCAGATAAATAAATAAATAAATAAATAAATAAACAAATAAAATAAAATCTGGGGCTCAGTGTGAAGGCCCTCAATCCTGAACAACAACAAAAAAATTCTTGTGAATTCCTGACAAAAATTGATCAGAATACACTTCCCTCTTAACTATTTATTCTTTGAAATTGTTCTTGAAACAGTGTTAGGATTTTGATGGACAGAACGGTAATAAGAGTACATTGTGGATTGAAAGCCAGCAGAGATCTTAGGAGAACATTTGGAAGGTTGAGGATACATTCAGAAGGACCAAGAATATATTAACAAACATTGAAAGGTTATTTAAAAAGATATTCAAAAGCTAAATTTAAGGTTTTACCCATAATTCTATAAGCAATGTAAATTGTATTTGAATTTTTCTCCAACTACAAGTCTTTTCAATACCTTAGTATTAGTATTATAAATCATCTTAATTTTAAGAAATAGTCAATTTTTCTAATGTAGATATTTTAGTATGCCATCATTTGTATAAAATTAACTGTAATTAAGTTATAAAAGTACTCCTATAAAGTCAGAAAAAAGAGCTTTGCAGTTATTTCTCTAAACTAAAATACATGTATTCTATAGTATTAACTATGGGTGTTATTTTTACAATGACAATTTTTTTAATTCATTGGTATCACTTATAATGTTATAGGCTTGGGGATAAAAAAAACTGACTCTCATAACCTGCCTTTATTACAGTGTGAGAAACAACCTGTTGTCTCTACATTAATAAAGGAGCATTTAATAAAACATAGGGAGAGAGACTCATATGAAATTATAAGTGATTAAGATGGCCCTACATATTTTGGGGTCTATATATGAATATGTGGTAGGGACTGATGTGTTATGTGCTGATCATCCATCTCTAAAAATGTAAGAAAATAAGGACTTCATTTTATGTATCCATTTCCAATCTGGAGAAAGCTTCAAATAATAAATGCAAAAGTGAGATATCTTCTTAGATTTTCCATGAATGAAATCAGAAATTTTGTTGATGAGTTTCAGTAATGAAATTAAAAATATCAGAAATTAGTGTATGTGCCTCTACTTTCTGATGTCAAAAGCTTTCATAAGCAGGCAGTGTCCTGTTGGCTGCCTTCAGCAGCGCTGAGTTGACTGCGGTATGACCCTACCTGTTCTGGAAAAGTTCGCTGATGAGCCCTGATAAAATTCTGGGGCCAACTTAACAAGAAAATTTTCTTGGGATTATGTGGCTAGACTCACAGTGCTCAAACTTTTCTCAGAGAAAAATTGCTGTGTCTTCAGTACCTGTCCTCACGAAACTGAAGACACCACATGTGTTCATCATTAGTAATTTTGATCAGAATCTCTCTCACAAAGAGGCAGCCACCAGAAAGAGATACCTTGTAGATTTTCATCTTACATTTCCTTGACACGACTACCATGTATGTACTTTTTGAAGGTAGCTACTAACTTGCTGTTGTATACCTGTTGAAACTGACTACCTTCCATAGACACTGTATGCCTCTGTGACCTGGTGCTCCCTATCGGATGTCAGCCAATTTGGAACAGAATGGGAATACAACAACAAAAAAACTAATTTATAAAATGTAAAATATATGTACATGATATATTATTTGTGGAAATCTTTATATTAACTATTTATTTGTACTAATAAAGCATATTCTTAAAAATTCAGCAGAATCAGCAACATGAATATATCAGTAAGGCAGGCTTCTGTAGAGGAAGAAAAACAAGAGATTATACTGTGTGTGTATTTAGAGGTATGTGTGCATTTATGCATACTATAAAAGGAGATTTATTATCTTAGCTTATGAGTTCAGATAATAATCTTACAAGGCATTCTTACAGGTAAGAGAGCCACAGAAATTAAGCTTCTCAGCCCAAGAAGCATAAATACACATGAAGCTGCAGGCCCAGAAGCTCCCTGGAGACTTTCTAGTGGGAGTCCATGTTCAAAGGTGAGGTCTGTAGTCAAAGACAGCAAGAAAGAAACTGAACTAGTTCAAGAAGAATCTGCCTTGAAGACACAAGCAGTCTTGCTTAGTCTTTCTCTTGTTTGCTCTACCTGGTTGGTGATGCCCACTTTCTTGATGAGTCTCACACCTAACTCTGTTGAGCATAGGCCATTCATCTCTGAAAACAGCCTCACAGTCACACTCAGACAAGTGTTCTACTAACTCCACACGAATATCTTAATCCAACCAAGATGACAATCTAGATTAACTCTCAAATATAGCATCAGAGTTTCACGTGAAACAAAGAGATGAACTTACCTGCTTGACAGCAGGCTAAAATCTCAGTCTGTGCAATTGTTAATGATTTTATTTTGGGATTTATCTTTTCATGAGACCAAAAACCATGTAATTTTTATTTAATATAATTTTATTAATATTATTTAAATTTAGGTTCAGTTATTCTGGCCTGTGCTACAGTGTGCTAACTTTTATCCAAAGGTGTTGACTGCAATTTTATTTATGTCATATAGTTAATGAATGGCTACATGACCAGGTGTATGACTTCTAAAATAAAATTGTTTTTGAAATGTTTTCTAAATCCTCTTCGCTTTGCAAAAGTTTTAGTGTTGCAATTTAAATCTAAATATTAAACTAAATATTGCTTATCTTTTAAATTTGTGATTGATATAAAATAGAAAAGTCATATAAAGCATTTAGAAATTGCAAAAACTGCAGTATATTATAAACTTATTTTTAGTTATGATTTTGTCATCTATGAATAAAGTTTATTTTAATCAAAATGTTTCAGAAAATAATGTTTTGATGTAGTTCAAGAATATTTTATTATTGGAAAAATTTCTTTTAGTACATAATCCAAATATGTGCAATAACTTTATAACATCAATAGATGGTTGTTTAATTATAAACATCGGTCATGTTTGCTGCAGTAAGTAGTTTGCATTAAAGTTTACTTCTTTTAGTCTTTTTACTGTATTTTGAGCATCTCAATGATAAGAATTGTGAGGTTTTTTTCATATCTCTCATACACAGAATTAAAATTAGAAAAGTGAATTATTCTTGTTAAAAATACAGGAAAATAGAAATATATGAAGAAAGTCTCTAATTTTATATGAAGAGCAATTAAATGTATATTATAATGATATAGTGGTCTTCATTAGCAAGCTGCACATTTTTTTGTATTTCAAAAATAGTTGTTTTCCAATTGCGAAATTTTGACATAATGCACTATCTAAGGAATTGATTTATTAATAATGAAAGATATTACATGATAATGAAAATACATTACCAATTAACATACTATAAAATCCACAAACTGAGAAGAAAACATATGTTAAATATTTGAATGAAAAGAAAATGTTTTGCATTCTTATAAAACCTGAGATCATAGCAACCGTTGACACAATGGAAGTTTCTGAAAGCACCATCACGAGCCTTTAAACAGAGTAGACCAAAGCACACATTTTAATATATGGAAAAAGAAATGAAACTAAGAAAATTGGAAGAGATTTAAACAACGTATGACTACTTTATAAGAAAAAAAAATGAAGTTTCGAATATACCCCATTCCAAATACAAGATGTAAAAGGAGATATAAAATTCCAAGTGTATGACTACGGATTCACATCTATTATTTATGATGGTTCGGCTGTGCAAATCAATAGCTGTACTGTATGAGGAATTTGGAGAAAGATGCATAGTTTGAATCCTCCCAGATATCGAATTAAATTGATTCTTGCCCATTTGGAACAACATTAATTTTAGTCAAGATTTATGTGCAAAAGCCTGCTTATAGAGTAAACACGGAAACTTGCTAAAATGAGATTCAGAGATGAAAACACACTAGGAGGATGATCTAAGTTAGAGGCTTCAGTTCTATCATCTACTTAGGCTGTAAATGCATTTAGTGGTCACATTGTATATATTTCCTAATAGTGAGGAATCTAAACACTATTAAAAAACATATACTAAATATAATTAATTAAAGATAATTCTAAAAGTAATAGCATTCAAATGTCTATGATATACTGAGCATTCAATTAAAAAAAAATATTTCCAAAGCACATGTACATAAAACTATGCTTTAAGGTAGTCTTTAGAATGAAGGCCAGAATGTGAGACCAATGATGCCTTTGCCAAAGTTCAATCACTTCCCGTGACTCCTTGAGAAAAGTGTGGTAAAAATTTCTATTACCACTTTATCTCTGGCCTGAGCAGCAGTGCACCCCATAGATTTAACCATCCACATCTGGTTGCCATGGAGAGGACCTCAGATGGAATTCTCTATCACAGAGTCTGTCAGGTCTGTGTGGCATCTTTCTTCTTTGCATGTTGCACATTAGTGATCTGCTTTGGTGTTTGCTCACCACAGTTCAATTAATGAAGTCTCTCTCTTTATCTTACATTATCTCTTTTCTTATTATGTAGCTTATGAAGAGTCAACTTCAAATTCTTGTGTCACGAAAAAATACTTTTTCTTTCACCTTCATCTGTAGTATATTTTATACAATTGGCCTTATCTATTTCAAGACTAAAGCTACATCCATAGGAACAAGTGTTACCTATGAAATAAAAAGTTAATGATTTTTTAAAGAGATCGGACTATGGCCATACTGAGGAATGATCTAGAATGAAATATTTGAGATATAATCTTTAAGATGTCAGTGTAGAAAAAGAAATGCATCAATGTTTATTGCAAAATGTGTACTCAGAAATTTCAATTTTGAAGTTAGATCCTTTCTGGAAACATCTGCTTATATTAATGTAGTACATAACATTCTATCAATATAGCATTCTCATATGAGGCCTCCAATACTGCAGACTACCTATGAAACCATGAGTTGTTAAAAGGAGGGACCTGGTCAAGAAGGGTGGATCACAGGTGAGTGGTTGATTAGGGCATGTAGTACATTATGGATATGTGGCACAGTATTAGGCATATGACCTGAAAGGGTCAGGTCACTGTGGTCTAAACTAGAAGAAGTGAAACACTGGACTTGACTAGGAAAGAGCAAATTAGTGAGATGGGACCTGGAAGGATATATGCTAATTCCAACCTTGTTCACTCACTGCTTGGCTTCCTGTCTGCCTGCTGTGAACAGCTCTGTAGTCAGCCCCCAACCTCCTCCCGCGCCCCACCTCCCCCCCCCCCCCCGCCATGTGCTTCCACCATTGCCAGCCACCCACCGATGGTTTGATACCTTCTGATACTGTGAGTAAAAATAAACCTTTCTTCTTTTAAGTGTAGATGTCTGGTATTGTGTCCTAGAAACAAAAAAGGAAATAGAATACTTCCTATATAATTGTTCCTTTTTAACTGGGCTAGTGACTCTCACAGCTCACACAGGGTGAAAAAAGGGGAAACACAGAAGTATAATTCCACAGGGCACAAGAGGCCTGCTAGAAAAACAAAGCTTACAGCATTGGGGCACCCACAGCAGAATGTACAGTAAAAAGATGGTCAGATAAGAGGGCTCCCAATGTAGCTGGCCAAAACGTGCCTCCTGCTTTAAGGTTCTTAGTTCAGTCCAAATCGTTTAGCTTAGCACTCTGTTTTTGGAGGAACAGCCTCAGATATGTAGTTTCTAAACGTTTTATTTGTTCATGGCATCTATTTATCAGCCTCAGGAATGTGGGCGTGGTCTGGAGGTGTTCTGCATGGAAATTGCAGGAGCTGGGCTTGTGATATTCAGCAGCAACAGGAATGATCACAAGCCCAGCGGTGATTTTGACTACAGTGTAGTCACAGCTGCCTGGGAAAGTAGAATGAGCAATTTTCTTTAGAATGAGGAGAAGATTTAAGAGCAGTTCTGAAAAATAAAGATATTAATGTCGCCTGCCTTCTCACATATATACCAGGTCCTCTTTTTTGTGGCAGTTTTTTGCTAAGTCTGAGTCTGTTAATTATTGTAATCAAAACTTCTCCTACTCTCATCAAACCCTTCAGTAGGATTCATTTCATTAAAAAAGGAAAAAAAAATGATTTTTAACAAGTGATGCATTTTGAAACAAAACAGAACATTTTTGAGAATTACAGTAAAATTCTGAATTTTAAAAATATCTCAAAACAGGTTTTAAAGCTATCTTGATCTATTTATCCCAGTGAGACTTTTGGAGAGGGGTCAAAAAGACAGAAAGCATTTGAACAGCCACCAAGTTTAATAGGTGTCAATAATAGAGTATAAGATTGAAGAGAAAAGACCAGGCTCACCAAATACACAATATACGTAAAACACACCCTTCCAGGGAACTGCTGCCGTGAGAACCCACACTGCATTGAAATGAGCTGTGTGTGGTTCACTTTGTTCCTTTCCAGCATCTCTATAGCCTGTTCTTCAATTACCCGGTGAAACTTGCAATAATCCTGTATCTAGAAGAGAGGAGCGTAGTGCCAGAGAGAATAGAGTCCACAGTGTGCTCCATGATTGAACCCACAGAAATATCGCCCATATTGTAATTTTAGGACCTTTGCCAGATGCATTGTGCTCAGAAAGAAAAATTAAAGATATTAATCATTCTGTAGAATCTGGGTGTTTTTGTTCTGTCAGTGGATATCTGGAAATAGACCAAAATGTATCAACTAAAACTAGATCTAACAAATTTTCTGGATTGAACTAGAACAGCCTAATGCACCTGCTAAGAATATCTGGGTACTTGGGCTAAGACTATCAGTGCAAAGCCATATGGTTAGCCTTGGCCCTCATATTATTTAGGTATCTTTTGATGAGTAACTATTCATATGTATAGGTATAACATGGACAAAGATAAGTCATATCTGCAAAATATTCTATAGTAGAAGTCATAAGAATGGTTGTTTATAGCACCCAGAAAAAAAAAAGAATGTGCTCATACTCTGATCCAGGTGGTGGCCTCAACCAGCAAACATAAAAGCACAGACCATAGTCATCTGTGCATAGTATCTAAATGGCTCACGAAGCTACACTGCTTCTCACACGCTATTGAATTCTCACTATGTTGTAAGACTTCTAATCTCGTGTGCAGACAGAAGGACACTGAACTAACATTTAGTGTTCCCTTTATTACTGAAACAGATGGCAAGCTCCTTCAGGCCCCTGACTAAAATTGAACTAAAGATAACAGTGCTCACAGGGGCCACCACTGCATGGAATAAGCCATGACTACCCACGGGAATTTTGTCACATATTTGATTTAGAAATACACAGAACAGAAGTTCAGTGGAACTGCACGCCTTGAAGGATTTAGAACAGCATAGCTGTTTCATGAGGTTGGCCCTGAACCCTGTGGCCCATTGAAACAGACAGCCTTCGTTTCTTTCTTTCTCCATCTCTCTTTCTTTAATTGCTTCTCTCTCTCTCTCTCTCTCTCTCTCTGTGTGTGTGTGTGTGTGTGTGTGTGTGTGTGTGTGTGTGTGTGTGCATTTCCTAAGGAATAAGTTTCTAGGGCTTTCATACTGAGCTCTCTCTCTCTCTCTCTCTCTCTCTCTCACTCTCTCCCTCTCTCTCTCGTTAGAAAGGGTTTTACTAAATTGCTTGTTTTGGACTCTAACTTAGGATCCTCCTGCCTCCGCATTCCACATCCCAGAGTACCATCTTTCCTTTTTATAACTGATTTGAGTTGTGGTTAGGCCAGAGAGCAACCTCTCCTGGCCCTGTTGTTTCCTTTGTTGTTGGTCTTCTTTTCAATCATTGAAGTGGTAGCCTTGCAGAACCCACCACCATTGCTGTGGT